>VWZV01012926.1:789812-850866 GCA_013397155.1 Irena cyanogastra | reverse complement strand
TTTATTTATTTTATTTATAGAGTTTCATTAGGCATCTAGATTTTGAACCAGGTATTAATACTAAGACCATATATTGGCAGGGATGAAAATATCAGTTACAGAGGGATAACTGGAATTTTATCCTAAGACTATTGAAAGAAAAAAAAAAAAGAGAGAGAGATTGCTGATTCCTGTGGAAAAGGGAGTTATGCACAAAAGTGAAATTCTGAGAGCTGGTAACAAATAAGGACTGAGGACTAGCTTCACTTAAAAGCCGATACATTATTTATAAAACTTTCATTACATTATTAACTACACTAAAGCACTATTTTTATTCATAAGTAAATATATACTGTTTTAATAAATGCAGCTAATATTGTTCTTCCTGATCTTGTTCTGTAATGTCATTATATTGCCATGGTCACATTCCTCCCACTGAAGAAATGCCTATTTTACTGTAAAGAGGTCAGCTATCATTGCTTATGGAATTATAAACTGCACATTCTTCTGATTACTCATTCTTAAGACAGGGTGCTCTGAACAGACACCAAAAGAATATAAAATAGATACAGCTTTTCATTCACATTCCTTCTAAAATCCAAGAAAAAATATTCTTTAAATATTCCTGGTATTCTAGGAGTATATCACTGTAAATCTCAGAGACTTCAACAACTAAAATAGAAAGAGTCCTGAGGTCACACCTGAAAGAGAATTTTAGGGAGTAACATATTGCATTACAGAATGAGTCACGAGGCCAGCTGTGTTTATATATATTGTGCAATTAAAAGTTGGTGATCTTTCTCCTGATAACAATGGGGTATGCTGTACTCTGAATTCACGAAGTCACATGGACAAAAATCCACTGTTTGGCCATTATCCAAAAATGACTATGACAAGTACATAAGCAAGTGGTGATTTGTCTTGCTCAGTCTGTGGAAGATTCTTTTTCTTTTTTTGCATTCTATTATTTACAAAGTAATACAAATGTTGGGCAATAATCAAGCATAGAGAGCTGACTGTGGTAATATAGCATTGATGGACTGGAAACCAGATGGTCTGTCAGATAATGAAGTATTATCTGGCAAGGGATTGTTCCTGAAAGCCAACATCCTCACCTATTTAGCACTCTGGAATGTCGACATATCAGTTACCACATTCACGAGGTGGTATGTGTTGTACTTTAGAGGCCATCCCTAGAAGAGGCATTTTAATTCAAAATTACTGCCTGATGAGAGGGTAGAGGTGCCATTATTGTAGCACAGCTGGAGGAGTATAATACGCAGCAAGATGTGAACCATACATCCAACCTCAGGTAAAAGAGGAAAACATAACAGACTACATCCTGATTTCTGTCTAACCAAAGCTATGGTTCGTGAATGCTTTAAGCCAGCTCTGCCAGCAGAAGAAATGGTGTATGCTGTGTGCCCAGAGTCATGCATTCCTGCTTTTATGCCACACTCTCCTTTGTGCCAGCACATGCCCTTCTGCTTCTGGTCAGGAGTCTTGAATGTTGGAGAAATAATTGGGTTAATGTTAACCTGGCCACTTAAAAAGAAATGTGTTGGTAATCCAGAAAGGTCATCACCGTGGTCATCATGTCACATACAGACCTTTTGCCAGCAGAATGGACAGGCTGTTGTGGAGGCAGGACAGAGCAACTGGGAAAAGAAAATGGGGAAATAGGATTATTTCTTCTTTCACAGCAATCCTGGTTTGTCTCAAATGTGTGTGAAACCAGAATTCAAGAACAGCCAGAACTGTTGGAGGTAAATCTGGTAAATTTCAGTTGCTGTAGCTGCCACCTGGGAAGATAGCGCAGAGAACACAAAAGGCAAGGGCAGCTGGCTGGAGGGCTGGTCGGGGCAGTGCCCAGGGTTGGAGATGCTCCCTGGACACCAAAATGTCTCACTGTGGCTGTGATTATAGCATGAAGTAGGGTGCAAAAGTAAGAAAAACAGCATGAACTAGATGAAATGGTTTATTTAAAGATGACAGAGAATTGGTAAGTGTTTTATCAGTAAGACTGTAGCTTACAACTTTGACTTTAATTCCACAAGCTTTTTTTACTACTTGCATGATTGCTAAATTGAAAACTGACTGACCATGGGATATTAGCTCTTTAATATTTTCATAAGCCATTTTCTGTCATCACAAATAGGAAGTCCTTTTTCATGTAAGGAAGAAAAGTGGTACATGTTACTATTGAATGGAAAGAAAATAGTTATCATATAATCTCTTGAGATATGCAATAAATTAAAATTGTCCTTTCTGAGTATAAACATTCTCCCATCATTGTTAGCATTATTCATTTACAACACCTAGAAAATAATTTACCTAGATAACATGAATCAGATAAAAGGGCTTCACCTTCTATGATTTTAGTGCTGTAGTATTCAATACTGATTATATAATGTCTTGAAAAAGTCTGTCTCACTCAGCAAACCAATATACCAAATGGAGCTTCAAATGAGCTAAATTGATTTGGAATCATGGCCCAGTTATCTTTGCAGGTGACCTTTCTGGCAGTAGGGGGAATTTTCTGTCTGCCAGGCAGATGAAAGAATTCAGAATATCCCTGAAGTGAAACTAATACTTTCACACACTTTAAATATGCATACTGAAATATTATCAGTTAAAGTCTCTGTTTTTCTCAAGCTTGGTTTGGGAATGCTTCAAAGCCATCATAATCTCTAAAATTAAACGTATAATTCATCCCAGGCCTATCCCTTTAGAATCAGTATTGTGTTTTATTCCCTGCAAACACTTAATGAAGTTGGTAATTGTTTCAATAGACACAAAAGCTGGTGGGGCAGTAAGTGAGAACAGATTATTGTTTTAGAATTACACCCAATTTCATGGTCACTGTGCACCTAAAGGCATTTTCATATGGCCAAATACATAGTAAATCAAAGGGATATCAAAACTGAGATTATACTTACTATATCAACAATGCCGACAACATTGTCTTAGGTGAAAAAATCAATTGTTCTATGAACTCATAGAACTGTACCATGGCAAAAATGATCATGCAATCCTAAAGCATATGCAGCAAAGGCATAGTAAGGAAGTACAGAATTTTGCCTCTATATAACTTCGGTAACACAACTGATAAAATACTGAATTAAATCAATGTGTTAAAGAAAATATTGAGGAAATATGAAGAAGTTTGAGAGGTTCACAAAACTGTACTGGCAGGAAGATAAATCTTGTGTCATAAAAATTGAGGGGCTAAGTTTTTCTGGTTGTAAGAAAGAATATCGAAAAGTTACTTGATTGCTATGGATAGATATGTTTTTCACCTATAGAAAAGGTTTTCTGTCACCTAGAAGCTCATGAATTTTCAGCTTTGCTCACCACAGCCAGTACCTGGAATCTGATGTTAAGCAAGTGCAGCCTTCAAACACAGCTTTCTCTGAATGCAGAAAAACACTGCAACAATCACCTGGAGGACTTCTGCTGGAGGGCCATTACTTAAGTCTTTACAAACATTATTTAATGTAGTTTCTAGGTGAAAACTTGTATGAGTAAATGATGTATCCTAAGGGGTCCCTTCTGAGTTTGCAGTCTAGTCTCGTAGCTCATCTCCTGTCGTGTATTAAGCTTTGAGAACAGGAAATCTTGCACTGCCCTGAACCTACCATAACACTTGGACGTTTGCATTAGAGTAATGACTGTACTTACATCATGCTTCAGAGCTTCAGCAAGTCACTGTCAGGGATCAAGAGGGATTATTTTTTCTTAATGCACAATTGACTAGAAGCATGACAGAGCAGGGTTTTTTCCTTCCTTTTAAGCATGATTGGATACAGATGAAGATGTGATAGCATGGATTAGTCTTTTGACATAAAAAGGAAATCCATTTGGGGAGAGGGGGATTGGTTTATTGTTGGAGGCTCAGAGTCTTACCTATTTACAGTTTGGGAGGAAAGAAGGAATTTCTGCCTCAGTCTGGTAGGGTATATCAGGGGTTTCCTGTTCCAGGCATCGTCTCTGGCTCTTTCTGGCTCTTCTCTGCATTCCACCTAGACTGTTGCTCATATTCCCTGTCTTCAAGACCAGTGTTGTGTTTAATCTGTATGAGAACAAATACAGCAAAGTGAAAGGGGGTTTTATCCCTACTGAGCATACCTTCAGTCACCCTGAAAAGAACTTCAAACCATAAAAGCTTGTTACACATCCATCAGAGGTATAACATTTTAGCTTCNCCTCTTTACTATAACTCTTAAGAATTCAGCATTTAATGCAGATTAGGAATTAGGCTGAGATATAGATGATATTTTACTTTGCCAGTCCAAGCACATACAACACAAACTGCTCAGTCACTCAACAAGTAACAGAACAAATAGAGTTTACAGAGTGATTTAATCAGTGATGTGTTACACTACTGGAAAGAAACCTAGTGTTAGGATGTTCTCTTTTGGTTGGTTGGTTGGTTGGTTGGTTGGGGTTTTTTATTGTTTTGCAAGCGAAGTTTTGGATCAAGTCCAGGCAATTGTAACATACTGATTTTATCCTAACCAGTTGGCACAAGTACTTCTGGATCTGGGGAGTAAGAAACTATTTCTTCCAGAACATTCTTTCTCATAGGCCTTTTCACTGTAACAAGTAATATTTTTATTCTATCTGTTTAAAAAGAATAACTGAAACATAGATTATACTATAACTAAATGTTAGAAGATTTTTAACATGAAAGCTGATTGTGCACAAACGGCAGATGTATGATACTGCTTCAATTTTTAATCTCTATTTTTACTTTAAAATATAATGTGCCTGGTCCTTTGTTGCAAGACAAAGTTTAGCAAAACTTCTCTTCAACTCTTCAGGCCTAGGCTTTGCAGTTCTCAATATTTTTGGTGACTAGGCCAGTTTCACATTGCATCAGTTCACCCACTTCCAAGAAAATGTTTCCAAGGGCTGTGTGTACTTCTGAAAACATGAAGACTGAGGCACCACTGTTTTCTTTAATAACTGATGAAAATAAAATGTTAGTGATTAGAATCTGTGTGGTTTTACTTGATTTGGACATATCCCACAGAAGATTAAAAAAAAACAACCAACTAAAAGATCATCCATTACGAGTGGGTAATTTCCTGGACACCAAAATGCAAAATGTCCAAGAAAATTTTGCAGCTCCTCACAATTCTCTGTGTGTGGAACTGTGCGCAGTAACAGATGTTTCCACTGCCACAGAATTCACTAAAAACTGCCAGGGAATTTGGCCCAGATGTGCTATAGAATTACAGTGACCCTGGTAATAGTGAAGCTTTAAGAAGCAAACACCAGATGTCCAGTAAAATGGTTAAAAATGAGATCCAAAGCATTTTTTTTTACCACATCATCACAAACAAATACAGAATGAATGAGCTGAAAATCTAAAGTACTACTTTATTATTTGTCATCTCTAAGATGCTTCTATGTGCTTGACTTGCTGTGATATAGTGCCACTTGAATATAATGTCTCATAGGAAAGCTGCATTCCCAGCGGCTTAAATAACTTTGAAAAATGAATTAATTAGACAGGTATATACATTAAACTTAATACAAGGTTGTATTTTTCTCCTTAGCTCCTTTCTCTACTCATTTTGCTTGAAAAGTGATTGTGGCTCTGTGTGTGCTGTGCCGCTGCCTTACGACAGCTTGCCTGCAGCCAGGATGAATGAGCTGCTGTTAGTGCCAGCTAATGTAGTTCTGCTTTAGCTCAAATGGTAGCAGACTCGAGCTGCAGTACCAGGGCTCCATACACTGCCTCATTCTGTCTCTGTATACGTGGTGAATGTACCTCTCCTACAAAGTGCAAGTATTCATTACATTACGAGGCACTGCTTTGTGGTTTCTAAGGGGTCCATGTAGGGCAGACTCTGGAGACGATGGAATGCATTGCGTTTCTCTTGCCACTCTGTTGATTATTTATGATTTTTTACATCCCCAGGTGTAATTTTTAGACATTCATTATCAGAACATAAGCCATTTTTAAGTGTCTCTAAACCAAAAAAATAATTTCTGTTACAAACCCTGAAGCAAAATGTAGAATTCATGAAAGGCTGGTTGTGTTTATTAGTGGTATAGATCTGTACAGTACAATAGACATATATCAGTATTCATAAGTTAGATTAACTGGTTTTGTTTAAAGCCTGAATATAGCACGACCCTGCTCTGTTCTGTCTCTGGAAAATAAATGGTAACAAGATTTTTTAACTTGGAACTGGGATTATACCCTTCATAGATAAAAAAGCAGAAAAATATAAAGGGAGAACCACAGGTACAGAAAGATCTCGGATGCTTAGAGAAAAAATTAAGGAATGTATAGTCTTTGAAAGAAAAGGAGTAATTATGTGCTCCAAAGTCTCTCTTAAAATGTGTTTGCAAAAGATGTATTAAATGCTATTAAAATAAAGAGGGCTTCAGTAAGAGGTGGTTCACTGGAGAACTGTCTATAGCTCTGTTACTCACTATCACGTGAGAAAGGGTAAAAATTTGTTTACTAAAAAGTATGTTCTTCTCTGGAGGAAAAACTCATCATAAACCAACAAGTGAAAGATGACAGAATACAAGCCAAGATAAACTACAGCTTTCTGAAATACTGCTGCTTAGCAATTTATGAGTTCTCCAGCTTTTTATTTATGCAGCTTTTTAGATGATCTTCAGCTGGCCTCAGGTGATATCCTCGTGTGAATTTTTGTAACCCTAAAGGAGAACTCAAGGCTGTTGACAACATTGCTGAGTATTGCAGGGTTTTTTTGCTGTGTTGCCAGTTTTACATAGTTTCAGTACAAAATAATAAACTGTGTAGTTCTTCTTGAACTATAGATACACATTTTATTAAAAGCTCACTGACACTCATGGACTTTTCAGCATTTTTACCTTAAAGCAAAACAGAACCCATAAAAGAACCTGCTGTGTTGTGTGTCAATGCTGATCAAGTTGGATGCTTTTTTTTTTGGAGCATTGTCTGTGGATGCCTGGCACTCCAAATGACTTTACCATGTGTTCCTTCAAGACCTGCTACAATTGGAGCCCAAATCATTGCACATGGAGCTCTCTGCCCACACTCATCTTGCAAAACTGCTTGTAGCACAGACAGTTTCTTGTCTTTCACAGCTGTTTGCAAGGAAGCAGTCTGTTACCCCAGTTAAGAAAACATAGATGTGTTCTTATGTCCTTGCTGGCTGTACTGTCCATGGGTAAGGTTTTTACATGTCTCTACATCACCTCTGTGGAATACCAGGGAATCACTGAGTCGTGTCTAGTGTTGTTTGCATCTACTCTGTAATGCTCTCTGATGATGGTGAAGAGGGAAGTGGTGTGGTTGCAAACTGCAGTTACACTCAGGTGTGAGATCATGGCAAACTATGCTGCTGCAGAGGTGTAATGGTAATCTCTGGCTAATCTGTCTGAATTCTAGAACCAGCACAGAGTGGTTACCAAGCAAGCCTTATGGCACGTTTGTGAGTTACAAAGGAAAAAAGATTCTCTTTTGGAAACTCAGAGAAAATTAGAGATCTGGAGGAAAAGCAAATTTGATCAAAAATTACTTTCTTTTTGACATGTTGATGGTTATAAAGGTACTTTTATTTTAAGTCATAAAATGCAGAAAGTTTTGAAACAAAAAAAAAATCATGCTGTAGACTGTAAAATAGCACATTGTAATTACTTGAATTGCTATATGAAACTATTTGTTCATTTTTTCAAAGTAAAATACCTTTTATGCTTTTAAAAGTAACTTAGGAGGGAGGGTTCATTTGTTTTGTTTATTCAATGCCCAAGTGGCAAAATTTCTTTTCTGCAGAAGAATTCAAGTTGTGAAGAGTGCTGGATAAGAATAGTATATTGAGAAAAAGAAAACATTTCAAAAGAGATGTTCAGGTTAAACCTGCTGAGGCAGGTCTCCTGCTCAAAGAACATATTGCAAGCCTTTTTAAAAAATAAATAATCCAGTACAAACTGCCATATCACCAAGAAACAGACTCCATCACTTTTTAAGAAAAAACCTGTCAGGTTTCTTCACAGATGTCTATGCAGATGAGGACACTTGGCAGGTAAGACGAGACTACATAAAACAAGAGTAGATTACTGTATAATAAAAAATATTAAGATAATTAGCAATTAATAATACTTAGGACAGCAACTTCTACACTATTCTTCACGCATCTGCCTTGCCTGTTTATTTGGTCTCAAAAATTATTTACGTAACTCTGCATCACAATCTTGTAGCAGGATTTTCATCATAAAGGTATATCCCTGGTGTAAATCCTTGAAAAATCTCTTTCTAATAGTTTAACAGTCAAAATTTGTCTGGAATCCTTTGGTAAATCTTTGGTAAATCTTCTTAATTTCTCAGTCATTTAACCTTACCTTCCTGGTCCATTTTCTCTTAGAGAAACTCAGAGTCAAGGTTAGTCACCTTACAAAGTAAGCACATGACACCATAGTGCGTTATGTTCTAAATTGTGCAAGAAAGACAAGCAAAATGTAGTTATATTGTGGGACTATCATAATACTGGAGGTAGAATTTGTTTGAAAATATTGCTGCATCTTGACTGAAAAGGGACCTTTCATGTTTAAAATATATTATGATTGAAAAAAATAAATTAAGTTTTTAGTAATTGTTAATTCTTTTTGTTCTTAGATGAGAGCAACAGAGAGGAAAATGTATTAACCCATAAGGCATTTTTAGGATGTTTTAGGTGCATGAGGAGTAGGAGGTATCTCTTTGGGCATTGCTCCTGGATCCATGACTGTCAGTGTGTAATGTAGATCTTCATACAACAGAGTTTTCTTAAGCAGTTTAACCTGGGCTGGGCTGAGCTGTCTGGAACAAGGGGCTGGAGCTGGGTTTCACACCTGTGCCCCCACTGTATCACACTGCACAATGGCCCTGCAAAGGTGGAGGAAAATATCAGTGACACTGCCTCCATATCTAGGGACACTAGTTGTAGCTGTAGGAAATTTGTGCTTTTCAAGGAATTATTTTCTTGCTCCCAAGTACTTAAAACCTTTCTGATAACTTTCATACGAGCGCATCCAGATTTGATGACAAACACAGGTATTTGTCTGTCTTTAGGCAGGTAGTTGCCATTCATACAAGCTTCCTCACACATCTGTATAGTAATGCCTTTCATTCCCGTGGTATGTCTAGATGCCACAACTGCCTGCCAGGTGGAAATTCAAGTGCCAGAATGTGTACATGTTCATGGTGCTGTTCACTGCCTGAATAGTGCTACAAATTCTGCACTCTTTGATCTCAGTGCATATAGTACTTTTGCTCTCTACTGGTGCAACTATCTACAGTATTGCTGTTACAAAATCAGGGATCTTTCCTTATTTCCCTGCTACAGGTACTGTAAAGGGAGTAAGAAAAACACCCCAAAGGTCAAGATGTTAAAAGATGAAACCAAATTGTTTAGTTCATGTTTGTAGTTCATGTAGTCGTGAGCTTTTGTGAAAATTGGGAAAATTATGCATAAATTTTTAGTTTGATAAATATACTACATAAAACCACTGCTGGCCTAGTTTTACTTTAGACTTTAGGAGATGGATGTGTTTATGAGTTCAAATAATTGCAGACAAAATTTTGCACCTGCAGTTATGGTTGCCTGCAGTTCAGTTCAGTTTAAGTATCTACATCACTGATTGCATCTGTAAGTTAAAAACATCTAAGTAACCTAAATTACAAGCACAAATAATTGCAGGTGCAAAATTCATACAAACACAAAATGATCTCTAAATGTTGGTCTTCAGAATCTCATTGTGAGTTATTCACTGTATCATGAACCTAGATTCCTCTGGGAGAGTCACTAATCTGTATAATGACACTGAAAGCCTCTTGAATCTCCTATTTAACTAGCAGATGGGAAAGAATACATGGCGTCATATAACTCCCTGGGGATTGTGCACGTGGATATTGAAGAGTATCACTTATTCCAATGAAAGCTAGCATTAACTTGCAATCAAAAATTTCCTTCCTGAGCCACATTTTTTCTGATGGAATTAAAACAACTTAATGTTGTATTTTTATGAAGTCACAACCAATTTAAGTAGAACACATTCCCAGGACAAGCAGAGAAATTTTGCTCATCTCATGACTTTTCATTTAATGAATCACAGTATTATTTTAACGCAGAGAAATGCTGTCAGTCTTTTCCAGAAAACACTTCTAATTATCCTCTCTGTGATTTTCATTATTTTTTTGTTAGACACAGGTTTCTAAGCACATCTCCTAAAATACCTATTTTTTGCCTCTTGTATCAAAATTAAAAATCATTTTCTTGCATTCTTGAGCTTCAATAGACATAGGTGTGGAGCTACTTTAAAACAGTGACTGCTTCTTGTCATACCAGTCACAGCAGTACTGTTGGCAAAAGGGGAAAAAAACCCATAAATTCTCTTCTAGTGTTTGAACAACTAAAACTCCTCCTGAACAAATGAAACATTCTGCCAATCCTGACAATCCAAAATGCAATGAAGAATTTTTCTGTTTCAGAAGCTCTAGGCAAAGCTGTTTTGGCATGTCTGTAGCTTGTTCCTCTTGCAAACAAAGGGGCAGCTAGAGGGAAAGTCTTTGGGGGAAGAAATGCTGTCAGTTGTAAGAAATGAGACATGCAGACCCATTCTACAACCTGGCTAGTGATTACATGCAGGTAATTTTTAAAGAGCCTAAACCAGCTGCCAGTGATAATAACACTGCCATTTGCACTGATTTCAACACGAAATACATCAAACAGACCAGTTTAAGGCTTCTCAGAAGCATGAGCCAAACTGGTGTTTAGTTCATTGGTGTTGGGGCCAGAGCAAAGTGCTCAGGAGGCAGAGGCAGTGGTGGCAGGAGCCCAGAAAAAGCTCTTTGCTGTGCTGGCACCAGGGGAGCAGCAGAGGTGCTGTGGCTAGAAAGGTCCTGCCTGGCTGCCTGCCACTCCCACCATGCTCCCAATGGCAGCCCCATTAGTCCCTGGAAGCAGTGCCAGCCCAGCTTCACGGGCCCTCAGCACTTAGAGAGTAAGGAGCAGAGGTGTGAACCTATCTACATGTTTTAAAATCCAATATAATTTAGTTCACATTAATCTATTAGACAAGCAGCACACAGTAACAATATACCACTTAACCTTGGGGACAGAAATCCAGAACAAGATGTCCTTCTTCCACCCATGGTAAACTGTTGAGGCTGTGTTGTGTGTTACAATGCGAGGCTACACCTTCACCTTCCTAGATTATTTTTTCTTAGTTGCTTGGGTATAGCAAAACACAGAAAGCATGTGAGAAATATGTAAATAGTATACAGAAGTAAGAAAGTATAAAAGACCATCACTTGAATAAAAAGAAATTTTAACAAATACTCTTTTTTTAATTCTCACTTTTTTACTGCCACAGACACAAGCAAGGAAGGAAAAGGTTTCATATTTCAGTTTCTTGAGGGATTTATATTTAGGTGCATCCTGTAACTCATATAAATTCAGAGTGCAGCTTAGAATGCCAAAAAATTAGCAAGGGTTTTGACCAAGAGATTGAGAGGTGATTAAAACTCATAGAAGAAAGACTCATTTCTCAGTAAGAATAACAGTCACATGGATGATGGATCATAATATCTTCATAATCTGACCCACATGTAGTAAATACAGTGATGACTGTCATTTTGAATAAGTGAGGGGGATTGATGCTGATTATTAATCCATTTCTTGGCCAGTCTGATTGCTTCTGAGCCAGCTTCTCCACTATTAGTACTTTTCTGAAGTATCTTAATAGCTTTCACCAACAGCCTCTTCCTTTTTAACCAGTCATTTTTCATATAGTGCGTTGTCCTAACTTATTTGACAGATTTCTTCCATTAATTGGTCTGCTTCTAGTATTCCTATAGCTGGAGGCTTGGTCTTCTTTTAGCATGTAGTGTAACAGGGTTACTACAGGCACAGGGTCACATATAATTCTGTTTTACTTGCTGCAAAAAATATTTGTGTTTTTCCTTAATTCCCAGGCGTTGCAATGAAAGCTTCTTAAAAAAAAAAGTGAAATATGCTATGAAAATAAGGACATAGTATTTAGTGCCAGGGTATAAAATAGCAGATATCTGAATAGCAGACATGGAATAAATAAAGAAGTATAGTTGCATAATAGAAATTCAGAAGCCAGCTTAGCTAACTGTGTCATTGATAGGTTTATATAGGCTTCCTGTAGAGATGTGTATTTAACATTTGCAGTAGGATAATACACATAACATACTTCACAAGAAAAAAAAAATCCTTTTTAGAGAGCAACATTGTGTCCAAGCCTGATTTTCTGTGAATGTGTCCAACCTTTAATATCTTTTCAAGTATGCTGAATTCTGTGCCAGTTGTCCCAGAATGACACTCAGCCTTCCCTGCAGCAGACCTCCTCAGCTGGGGAAATAGTTGTAAATGCTGGGATTGAGGGTGGACTACATGTGTGAACTGGTTAGTGGCTTGCAGCTCTCAAAATAAATGGCTAAATCTAAGTCCCTTATTCTCAGCAGTAGGTACTAATTTGTGCCTGCTTTCACGAAGCACTTGCTTGTTTTTCTACAACTTCTGGGAATTTAAAATCTTTTAAATATCCAGCTAGGACAACATAAAGTTATGTTACAGTTATGTTAAAGTAATATTGCCCTGTGTCCAATTATTTATTTTCTGTAAGTAATCAATTCACAAGATTCTACATAGCATGAAATTGAAAGGTACTTTTTTCCTGATATAAATGACATTTTAAGCAAACTTAATTATATTGAGACATATTTTCTTCCTCTTTTTGAACAACACCCACCTTTTTACCAATCCAAATTCCTTCCCTTTGTTTCAATAAAGTATTTTGTAAAATCTGAAAGTTGTGCATTTGTTTCATGTAACTGATGTGGTCATGAATGCCAGGTCTTTTATTTATACTTGGGATAATGCAGAGGTAATGAAAGCAGAATTGGACCTAAGAGGTTTTTTGTTTCAATTATAAAACGATGTGGGTAAATGCCTTGGGTTTGACAACAACAAAAGAAAGGGAATATTGTGCTTATGCCTTCAATCAGCTTTATTAGATCCTTAAAGGGAAAATTATGTGAAAGGCAGAGGAAGAAAACAACAAGCTAAGCAAGAGCACAATTTCAGTATAATTCAGAGAAAATAACTGATTTAGGTTGGTCATCTTGCCAGGGTGAATGACTCAAGGCTTCCAAACAAGAAATGGAAACCAGAAGGATAGGGAAAGCCTGCAAGAACAAATTGAGAAGATGTGATTGACTGTAATGTTTCAAAATCAACTGCTGCAAAGATGAGTTTGGGCTCTTGCCCAGAATACAATTGAATGGTGATGTTCATTTAGACCCTTAATGCTGGAACAAAATAAGATGTAGCTGTGTTTCTGTTAGAAATTTATTTGTTCTTTCCAGTGTCTCTAGCTAGGGATATGATGTCATCTCTTTCTTCTATCAGACTCTGCAGTGATTGCTGTTGCTGCTGTTTCATAACTTTTGTGAACACCAGATTTTTGAAGGAAGGCTTGAGTCCAGGTGATAATATCTCTCAAATATGAAATGTCATCACTGTTCATTAGATGACTTTGAAAAAATTTCATACTCTGTGAGCAAATAGGCTAATCCAGTTGGCCCAGCAAAACAGAAGTATAAGATTGTTGTGTGTATGTACTTTTTGACTGGCAAAGCCAGTCAAGTTTTTGTTACTATCATGCTAGTTTTTTTAATTAAGGAAACGGTTCATTCTGCAAAGATTGAAATAACTATCTTTAATGGGTACAATTTGTAAAATGTTATTTGTAAAAGTTGTGGGCAGCTGCTTGTCCTCCACCTCAGGCACAGGCGGTTCTAAAAGTGACTAAACTTTATGCAAAAAATGAGTCAGTTGACAATAGGCAGTGATGGGACGGGATTGTCTTCTACTTCCTCCTTTCATTTATTCCTTTCATCTCACTGGCTGTGCTTACTAACCTTTTTTCTGTTTCTATTTCAAATCAGGAAGGGAAAAAAACCCTAAACCACAGCTCATAATTAAATACTGAGCTAGCTCTTACCATGTTTACTGAATTACATATTGCATATATGGAAGTATATCCTCAAAGTTTCATGTGTTTTTAGATTTCTAAACTTAATGTGTTCCATAGGGATAGACCTTAACTCCTTCTTGTCTGTTTTCCATGAAGAGATTTGCTTCCAAAGAGGAAGGAGGAATAAAGCAGTGAAACCCACTTACAGATCCCTTCACATTTTAGGGACTCATAGAGCCATGAATGTAGTTGCTCAGCTCTGCAGATTCTCCTGGTTCGCAGTAGAGGTTCTTCTGGCAGAAAATCATCAATGTCAGCCTTACAATAAGCAGATCAGCCTGACATCAGGTGCAGAGTGGTATCTTTGCACATGTATCTTTGCTGCAAAGATAAAAGGTAAAGAGGAATAGGGGACTTTAAACCAGGAGCCCTGAGGAGGGGGCAGTTCCCGCAGCTCCGAGGGAGCGATGCAGAGGCTGCCAGGCGAAGCACCTGGGCTGGTGTGAACCACAGGAACACAACATGAACAAACAGGGCTCAGCTGGGATCACCTCAAGTGCTTGCATGGGAGTGAGGAAGTTTCTCTGAAGAGCCTGCACCAGGGCACACAACACGGGACATCAACATGAGGAATTGGAGATCTGTGTGCAGCTGCAGGGGTAGGATCTCATCAGGATCCCAGGAATGCAGTGAATTGACTGAGTGCTGCTGTGGAGGGATACAGACTGTTTAGGAAGGGCTGGCCAGGAAGACAAGGAGGGAGCAACTGGAGTGCATGAAGCTGTGCCTGAGGCTGAATGATGAAAGACTAAAATGGTCCCAGGACAAAGAATAAAGACCAAGACCAGGCTGGATGGGGCTCAGAGTAACCTGCTCTAGTGGAAGATTCCCTGCTTATGGCAGGAAGGTTGGAACTAAATGATTTTTAAGGTCCCTTCCAACCAAACCATTCAATGTTTCTATGATGTATGATTCTATGGATCCAGTATTTATATTGTTGTATCCAAATCTGTAGGTATCTGTCGGTATATCCATGTCTATATTAATAGATACGTAAATATATATTTGTATATTTATGTTTGGAAAGTAAGATGTTCGGGAAATTTAAACATCTGATGACACCTGAATTCCTTAATCTCCTACCTTTCAGTATTTTGTCATTAAACCATCAATATGTTAAATGCTCAAAGTGTCCTTTTGTCACAGACTGGAGTTCATACATTGCTTTCTTCAGAGTAAGAATATGCCCAACCCAGAACATCTTACAAGGCCTAAATTATTTTATTTATATCGGAGAAGCCTAAGCAGAGAACTCCAGAGAAGTGTTTGAAGAAGGATGGGGAAAATGGTATAACATTTGTAGTATTTTAAATTCATATGGGGAATATTAATTCCATTGTTTTCTTTTGACATGTAGAGATTAACTGTAGGAGAAGCTATTGATGTCATGTCTCTTACAGACTCTGCAAAATATTCCAAATAAGAGGCTGCTTTAGAAAGGTGAATCATCACATTCCAACATCACCACCTTTCAACATTTTAAAAAACATAAATGCTTTGCTTTAAGTAATTTTTTTTTGGTGTAGACATAATCCTCTTACGGTCCTGAATAAATGTGTATACATTCTGAAGATGGATAAATCGTAGGATATATTCTTGTTGGCTAACATTGTGACTTATGACCTTAAGCTGAGACAGGAACAATGCAAATTGGATGTTGAAAAACTTTTTTTTCACTATTAGAGTGGTCAGACATTGGAATAGTTTGCCCAGAAAGCTGGTGCAGTCATCATCTCTGGGGGTGGTCAAGAGGCATCTGGGTCTGGCACTGGATGGTGTGGTTTAGTGGTTAGGGGATACCAGTGATAGTGCTGGGTTGATGGCTGGACAGGGTGATCTTTAAGGTCTCTTCCAACCTTGATAATTCTATGATTCTTCTTGGTGATTTTATTAGATCCCTTTCTGAACTCTCACCATGCACCATCCAGGTGAGTGTGCAGACCTAGCAGACAAGGACTGTGTCTATTCCTACCCCGCATGGGGATTTTGAAAACTGTTTGTCATTTCAAGCATTCCCAAGACCCAGCACTGTGTATCTACACTGACCTTGTAAGCAGAGCTCAGGCTGCCTGCAAATGCCATGTGTGCTGGCACGTAGCAGGCCGTATATATATATATATGTATATATATATGTAGATAGAGAGATAGATAGATAGATATAGATACATAGAGATATAGATCTATAGATATATATACACACGTACAGTGACAAGATAATGCCCAGATGTTTTTTTCCAAGATGAAATACATGCATTCTACCACGAATCTCTGAATAGGTAAATTGAGTTGAAACTAAGTTGCTAAAAGAAGAAAACATCATACATTTTGAGTCATGTTTAAAACTAAACTTTAGAATATGTCTGACCCAGCATCTGAAGATGAGCAAGCAGTGTTTTTGTATGCAACTTGCTGAAGTCACAGTTTTTTCCAAATCTGTATTTTGTGATTTTGTGACTTCAGTTTTTAATATAAACCTTGCTGTGTTAAGCAAATGAAAACAATGAGATAATACTTCTTTTTTATTGTCAAAAAATGTTCCTCACCCTTTAAATACAATTTCTTGTATTTCAGAAAAAATTGATTGAATTTTTACATATTTATTTTTGATTGCTTTATATCATCTCACCAGCACATAATATAATTGGTAGCACATTGTAGTAGTTGTAGTAGTTGTTTAGCAAGTAAGTAGAGAGTATCATTATTTGTCTGTATGCCTGGAAACGCTGAAAGGTTAGCTGCTTTACTCAAAAGTGAAAATAGAATTGGCAGTATGGTATTGATATATTGTTTATCCATACAAAATTTATTTTTTTTTTCTTCAATAGATTACTTGGCTTCTACAAAGGAATACTTCCTCCCGTCTTGGCTGAGACACCCAAAAGGGCAGTGAAGGTAAAAACCCCATGCTTCCTCCCTTAAAAACATAAGTAGGGACAATGGCAACTGTAAAACATTTTATTTCACCCCCACTGACTAAGATTAGAATCTTAAACTTACTTGGCATATTAATCCTCTGATTTTTACTAGGAGAAAAGTTTCCTGTTGATAACACAATAAAAACTGTCCCTGATTAAGAAGTGTAGGATGAGACTCATAAATGTTAAGCTAATTTTGACCTGTGTATCAAATGTTACTGAAAAAAAAAAGTTGCAATTATTTTATATTGTCAGAATTCATAAAATAGTTTAAGTTATATTTTAGCCTCAAAATTGCCTCTGGTTTACATATTTTGTTTTACTGAAAATCGCCAGCAACTTGCAAAACAACTAACAGCTTAATAAATTAACACAAGAAGCCATTAAAGAAGCCACTAATAAGTACTTATTTAGTAGGTTTGAAGTGCTGCCCAGAGTTTTCATGTGCTCCAAAGAGCACTCTGCTCCATGCTCTATCTTTTTAAGAGATTGAAGATCGTAGTGGATACAACTCCTCATTGTACAAAACATTTTACTCCAGCTCTCTTAGAGTTATAAATGCTAGCCTATCAAAGTGTATTTTCTGTCAAATGCTGATCTGATTTTCTTTTACTGTCCTTTATTTTGATTTCTAGAACAGCATTTAGTAACATTCCCAAGCAAAATACTTCAATACTTCAATTTTTTTCAGTTGAGCCATTCAACCTTCTTAATTAAAACCTAATCATTAAGCACATCGTCCTAAAGTTCTAAATCTATCAAAGCAGCCATTGTGTTAAGACCAAATGTTTCTTAGTCTTTTACTTCAGAACTTTGAAGTTTCCATAGTTGCACCAAATGTGCCTAAAAGCAGTTATTATACAGAATGTCTTGATTTTCCTTTCTTTCTTCTTGTTGTTTCTTTCTAAAAAGGCTGCATATGATTCTGGACCTTAGTCTGCAATTAATCATTCACATTCCAATTCCTTTACAGAGGAATAATATTTGTATGAAGTGACAGGATGTGACCTTGTAACAGAATCCTAAAGGAGTTCCAGTAATGTCATCTTCTTGTTTGCACTGGCATTTTAGATGCAAGTGACATATGTCACTTACCTTAAAATTATTTAATAAAACCTGGAAAACAATAGTCCTATTTAATGGCAAAGTGGCAGTGAAGAATAGATGGATGATATTTAGAAGATTCCTAATAACTCATTTTCTTCATATTGTGATATTTCCTCTGTCTCTCCATTTAATTTCATTTGAAACAGGATAAAGTAAATCCGATTGTGCTTTTTAGATTCCAGCACGTATTTAGTTAAAATACTAACCCAAGTTTGGTTTCTCCTACCAATTTGAGTCATTCATAAACTTCAAATCACTTTCCTTTACTCAAATTGATTAAATTGGCTTAAACCCCATGATATTCAATATAATTATAGAATCATAAGAAGATGTTAAGTTGGGAAGGATCTCTGATCAAAGCAAAGCTGACTTCATGGTTAGATCAGGTTGTTCAGATGCCGTGTCCAGTTGAGTTCTGAAATCTTAAAGGATGCTCTGTGCTCCTCCTTTAGTCCTTAACTGTTTCACTGTGAAGAATTTTGCCTTATATCCAGTCCAAATCCTCCTGCTGCAACCTTTGTGTGCTGCCTCTCACGCTTCTGTTGTCAGCCTCTGAGAAAGTCTGACTCTTCTGTGTAAACTTTGGATAGTGAACACAGAACTTAAATCACCTTAGCTTTCTTGTCTCCAGGCTAAACAGACTCAGTTCTCTCAAACTCTTGTACATCATAAGCTCACGGCTCCTTTAATGTCTTACTTGTCTTCTCTTAGTGGGATGCTTTCTAACTAGTTCTTGGACATTTATGTGAGAGCTGAGTTTTCTGCAAACATGAGAATCCAGAATCCACATGTTAAACATGTGAGGGCTTTAATTAAATAGTTGAATTCTTTTATTATTTACACTATTCCTTTAAATTTACTGCTATTCCAAGGACATCAGGATGACTTTAAGTTACCTTGAGACATCGGCTGTATTCTACATTAGAAGAATTCAGTGACAGAACAGGGCTGAACAATAATGCCCTTGTAAGAACCTGTATAGTGAAGCAATCCAATGTGAGATGTCATATGCCAGTACAAATCTTAACATCCAAAGTGGAATTTGTACTCATGCTTTGGCCTGAAGAGAACCCAGCCTATCTCAAATTTCTGCCAACCTTATTTGGCTATGACCCCAGAGGAAAAGTCATTGCTTCCTTTGGCCCACTCTCCAACCTTTATTCTTCTAATAGTTTTCCTCATCTACACAAGCCTCAAGCTGTCCCTTCTCCACAGCCTAAAGGACTGGTGAGATTTAGAGGAAGACTACATTCGGGCCAATGATTCTGAAATTTGAGAAATCACAAAAGGAAAAGAGGCATTTTCTAGGTTCCAGTAGCTTTTTTTTTCATGTTTGTAATGAACTTCTTCGAAAGCTTCTAGTTATAGTGTCATAGAAGTGTGTGGAGAATAGACAAGGGAGATTTTGTACTAAGAGGAAATGTATTTGTGCTACTGGAACATTGTATTTATCTGGTGTGTATTTTTGCAAGTAAAAATAAAGTAATTAAAATGAAGTTATTTAGCCCCAGTTTTTCAGTTAAGTGTTGAAGATACAGCTTCATTTTTAGTCAACTATGTTCTCATGTCTGTATTGCTATTTCTTTTTTTCTCTCTTTTTATTTCCCTTCTAAAAAGAAAGCTGGTATTTCTGGAAGATGAAAAGTCAAAGTTTATAACTTTCTGTTAGATTCAACTTGGAGGAAAGAAACGATGATGCCAATACAATGGTTAACAGATGAACTTTTGGGGCAAATTTATATTGCTCATGTGTTCCCAGACATCTTGTTTCAAGCATATATTTTTATCTTAGACTTATTGAGACATCTGGTAAGTACTTTGGGTATTTTCTGTGTAACTTCAATTAAAGTGTATCTTTGCCAGATGGACAATATTGGTTACTATATACACAAAAGCATGTTTTAAATACATTTTTTCTGAGAATTTTTTTTTTCACAAAGCTATTAACTTAATACAACTGTAGAGGAAAAGACAAATTATACTGTGTTTTTAAAAATATTTTGGGTGGACATATATAATATAAAGTCATATGATACTGTATGAAATCTTTTTTCTCTTGCAAAATCGTATGCATACTAGCCACTCTAGTACACTTAGCAACATTTATATTAAATTTTATTGCTATTTATTTTTTTCATTTAAAATTATTTAAAGCATAGTTACTATTAAGTAGTTATTTTATTTATGGCTCTAGGAAGCTATTGATTTTTAAGGTAACACTTTAAAGACCAAAAGAATTGCTGGGCAATGTAATTCTGCCTTTATTACAACTATTTTACAGATCTGTAACACTATGGAAAACATTAACAAATACCAGAAATTCCATTAAAGGTTAAGAGGGTAACAATGACTAGAAAGATGCTGGAGAGAGAATAAAGCAAATTTTATCACAATAAGAAATTAATTTAGTTCAGTGAAACAGCTTACCCTCCCACTTTGTCAGACCTCTATTATACCTCTAGTTGTCCAAAAAGATAGAGCTAGAGTTTAAGTAACACTTCTATTTTTTTGGTTATTGTCAAGGCCAATGCAAAAATTTTAATCATATTTGCAAGATTCTTGCAAGATTAATGTTCAAGTTTTACATTCTTTGGAGGGTAGTCAAAATCTGGGTCCCAGTTCTAGGACCTTTTCTGCAAAATGATATAATAATCCCAACGGAGGATATAAAAAATATCTGTCCAGTGACCAGAGTATCAGCCCATCAGTTTTCAGAATTTAACAACCCAATTTTGCTTATGTATACATATTTCCTCTTGCTTTAAGACAGTGGCATTATTAACACATTAACACCCAATTCTCTGATGGTTTTGGTATGTTTCCAGTGACTTTTCGATTGAAGCCAGTCTTGATTGAAAAATTTTATTGACTTTGCCATAGGACAAGGTTCAAGTTCAAATGAAAATGTGGTGCTTATTACTTATGTTCCTGTACACATGGTTTATGGAATAGCTGTTTTGTTCTGATAGGTCTCTAGTACTGAACCGTGAGGGACAGAGCTCGTCTTCTTTGGCTGACACTCAGCACAGGCCACACAGTTTTTCTGTCTTGTCTTGAAAACTCTATTCCCTTGTGTTTTATATGATTCTCACATCTCCATTGGCCTCATTGCTCATTGCCTTCCTCTCATGGTGAAACGGTTTGATTGTCTCATGCATGAGCAGATGCTGTGTGGAGGAATTGGAGCCCCCTCTGTGGTCACAAAATTCACTGACTTTCCAAGGATCCCACCGTCATTTGAACCAGCTTGCTCTGAACTAATCAAATGTTACAGGTCAACATCGGAAGGCAGATAGGAAAGTTAAAAGTTCTGGCTATTTACTTTTGCTAGACTGTGATGTGACAGCTCTTGTACTAGGAGATATGAACCTGCAGTGATGCAGTCTTGGTGGAACTGTGACAGGTTTTTGTTCTTCATTCCCATCATACCAGACATGCAGTGTAAAAGCCACTTTATTTTGTATGCAAGACGTGAGTATTTCTTAGACAGATTACAGGACTCACAAACAGTGAGCTGTGGTTAGGGACCTTGTGTTGTTCCATGTGTGAAAATTATGTGGAGTAACACCTCCAATATTTTTGTTGTTACCCAGAATTCATAAAACCTAGTCTTTTTAGCCCACATTTTCCGCCATCCTCATGCTAGGAGATAATTTTTACTGCCCTCAGATCTGTCTTATGTGATAGCAACTGGACTGCTTTTTTAGTGGCTTCAGCGACAGGTTTGCAGAATATGAATTTAAGACACTATGGGGTTTGTTTGATAATCTTCATAAACTTATCAAATTTTCTCCTTCAAGAAATAAAGATATTTCCCTCATTGTTCGTATTGGAAGACTGTTTCAGGACCCTTTTCATTGCAAGAAAGCTTCATCAGATCTCCAGCCACATTCTACTTATGAGTATATTTGGCTTTTACACCTAATTTCTTTATGTTACTTATCTTCCTTGTTTTTCATTCTCTCGCAGAGTCTCTTTTGCTAAACTAAACAAGGAAAGCAGTTATTTTCCTTCAGTCTTCTTTCTTAAAATAACCTCTAAGTTCTCCTTCATTGTCCTGGTAGCCCTGTTTTGAATACGATGTAGTCTG
This sequence comes from Irena cyanogastra, assembly GCA_013397155.1. NCBI lineage: Eukaryota > Metazoa > Chordata > Aves > Passeriformes > Irenidae > Irena > Irena cyanogastra. The sequence goes on along the minus strand of VWZV01012926.1, from coordinate 828,720 downwards.
AGTTATTTTTTAAATAGTGGCCTAGATTGTGTGCTGTATTTCAGAGGGCATCTTGCCAATAATTTGTAAAATGTCACATATACTCTTTCTCTAGAGTACATCTTGACCCATGCATCTTAGACTTTGTGTCCACAGACAAGGAGCCAGGCAGCGAAGGTCTGTTTGCCCATGCCAACAGGGAGCTTCTTCCTGACTTCAGTGCAGTCAGAGTTATTCTAAACCTTCTTCTTGGAAGAACAAGTCCATTCATTTTTTATGTTTTGATTTTTATAAGAATTCACAGAAGGTATTCTTAGAACTAATGGGTTTGTGTGTCAAGAAAGGGTAGGTTGCAAAGTGAGCCATTTGCAAATGGTTGCCTTTCACCATGTTGGTCCAGGTGAAGCTGATTTTAATTTTTTCTTCAGATTCAAACACCCATGAGTACAGCTTTCAAGACATCCTCTAAGGGTTTGCAGATGCTCAGAACTTTGAAGCGCCACTGTTTGAAAGCAACAATTGACTGAAAGATTTATTTGTAAAGAGAGAACAGGAAAAGAAATGTGCCTGTTGACAGTAGAAGATTATAAAAATGGCAGACTTTCCATCTTCAAAATCCACAATTATATCTCTCTGATGAGAAGCAGACTAGTGTTTGAGAAATGCAAAAGCGATTGCATCACATTATGTTAAGGACGTGGGGGTGATTTATTGAGAAAATTGTAATATCTGCTACTACATTTAAACTAGTATATGAAAGTTAATGCCAGAGGAAAAGTTTACAAGTTTAAAATAGTTCCTATAGCTTATAAATTTAAAATAGGTCCTATATGATGTAAGTGAACTCTTAGATAAAACATTACTTGAATTGCATTTATGCTGCTATTATGCATGACACACTAATAAAATCAGTTCTGAAGCCTGATTGTCTACTCTTGCACATCTAACACTGCTACAGAGAGTGTGAAATAAAAGTGGCTTATGTTTATTTTGCAGAACTGCATGCAGCTGCTCAGGATATGAGGTAGCGAAGCTCCATTGTAGTCTGCTTTTTACTAATTTGCATAAGTAACTATTAATTTTTTTCAATTCAATTTCAATCTAACTTCTATTCACAGTTTTTTACCTTCGAACAATACAAGAAGCTACTGGGAAATGCGCCACTGCCGCCAGGACTGGTATGTATGGATACAGAACTCCATGTTCTAATGTAGCACGTCTCTGCTAAACAGTCTGTCTCATCTGCTTCTCCCCATAGAAGAAGCCCAAAATTAAAGGGTCCAGCTCAATACAGGGTTTTTCAAAACAGACTTGTCTCTTTAAAATATTGATAAGAATTTATCAAAATTGATAAATTATGGTTTATATCAAATGACCTCAACATAATTCCCTACAACATCATAACATTTGTTAACATGGATAACAGCAGCCACCATGGAAGAGTCTGTATACAGCTTGTTATTCTTCATTCTTACAAAATAACAAAAAAAGTTGAACATTATCAATATTTATTTATTCATGTCGTAGTGTCTAGTTCAACACTTCAACCTCAAAGTGCTATTCTCCAAGGCACAGTACAACTATAACAAGAATACAGATCTCAGTCTTATTTTAAAAACTTTATAAAAGAAACCTAAGTTATTGATAAGAAATTGCTACTTCCTTTGAAGTAAATGTTTTAATCCTAAAATGTAGCTTGCATGTGTAATCTGCATTCTCATATGTAGTTCTTAATTCTGCTATTGTGCATTAGGAGTAAAATACTTCTTATAAGAGCTACTGCTTCTTGTGGTGTAAGAATGTAAATCACAGTAAATATTTTTCACAATGATGACATCACAACTTTAGGAAACAATTCATCTTTTTAAGACTGTGCTATAAAGATTTTGGTAATTTCAAGTCTCTTTTAAAGACTGTTGCTTCCATTTACATCTTCCTTTAATTGCAATGAGTGAATGGACGTGGAATTCTATTAACTAGGTTAAGGCAAGTTTCCTCTTTCTCTTAATTATTCCACTGGGCCTATAGCTGTTTGCAGTCTCTCCTATTTTATCTGGTATTTTTCATCAGTTTTCATCCTTAGGTGTATATAGAGAGATTGATATTTGTTCTCTAGCATGCAGAAAGAACAGAGTTGAAGATTCTATGGTAGCCCAACACTTTTTTGGAGGGAAGAAAAACAGGTTGAAAACTTGTAAACATGCAATAGCTGCCCAAAAGCTACTGTGGTTCATAGAACAGACACAGCAACATTTAGAACAATCAGAAACCCCTCACATTTTTGGTGCAATACTGTTACTACAGAGGCATTTTTGGTCCCAAGGTAGTGAGGGAAAAAGAAGACTGAGGGGGATTCTGGTCTAAGCCAGGCTAGAATGTTTCTAGGTACCTCAACAGACCTCATATCAAGGCAATATTTATTATTAAAAGACAGATGCATACATTAGCGCCATCTTCCTACTGGCTTCAGTCTCATGGTTGATGATTAAATGTTCCCATCTTGAATGTTCCCATGATTAAATGTTCCCATCAAAAATCAATTTGTTGGTAATACAATCTTCTCCAAAGGCATTAAGACTGGCGTTTGCCACTACCCTTCTAACTTTTCATTCCTCTCTTTCTTGAGCTCTCAGGAGTCCCTGCTCAAATCCCTCTACGTTAAGTAAGTTTTTTCTCACTATTGTTTTTTCCCTTCCTATTGGTTTCTTTGAATTTCAGCAAATGGACTCATTATAATGTATTTTGGTCCATTATAATGTATTTGGGATTTTTTTTCAGCACCTAGAGAGTTTGGGGATGTTTAGTGAAAGCAATAAATGTGTAAAGTGATCATTAAATTTAAAGCCTCTGAATTTTCTCAATCGACCTAAATATTTTAATACTATTTTTGGTTAAAAACAAATAAAGATATCTTAAAGTATTGTGCCATGATGGAAAGCAAAGCAGTGAATATCTCCATATCTATGACTGAAATGCCATCAGCTTCTAAGTAAATGGAGTTAATTCATCCTTGCAATGAATGCTGACATTTCCCTGTGTGCCACTCATTCCCATATAAACCTTTCTAGGATTTTTAACTACTAGGTGAACATTCTACTTGTGCAATTTGCTTAAGTAGTGAGCTATTTTCATTTTTTATATGTATTTTTAAGTTAATATGTTAGTATTATGTGCTTAATGCTCAGTTCAGAGATTTTATTTTTTCCAGTGCTGCATAACTACACTTATATTTGTATTCTTATTCGGAGTCCACCCAAAGATAACATGAGGACATTCTTTCTCCAATTTTTCCATGTTTGTGTAATATGGTACCATATTTTCCCTGCCAGCTGAAAAGAGAATACATGGACATGCAGTGCTATGACATTTTGTTTTGATTATTGTGGAATATGGTTTATGGCTATTGTCATATTGTCTTCATGAACTGTCACCATCTATCAGGGGCTAAAGTTGTTTAGCAATAAAGTACTGCTGCATTACTGTACTCTTGCAGTTTGCATTGTATCCCTCAGTTTCACAATCTGATGTAGAGGAAGTATTAATATTTATTAATCCTTAATGTTATCCTTAATATTTCATTTTCATTTGAACTTTCCTAGGCGTTTGCAGTTGCTGGCTTGGGATCTGGGTTGACAGAGGCAGTGGTGGTTAACCCGTTTGAAGTAGTGAAGGTTACCTTACAGACCAATCAGAACGCCTTCACAGAGGTAGGAAAATGGCTTCATTCTCCTTTTTCCACTCATTTGGGCATAATGCACTTCGAGGTTCGTATTTAGAGCAGAATGTCTATAATATATTGTTGAATGCAAATAATTTTCCCACAAGCTTAACAGAAATAGAAAAGGAAGAGACTGAATAGACAATGCCTTCAGATATGCAGAGATGCATGCAGTATTGTCAGAGGCATCAGCATCTCCACTGTAAATATTCTCTGACCAAAAGGCACCTCCATCCCTCCCGAGCAACCAGCAACCCAGCACTGTGAGGAACTGTAATCCAAGAGTACAAACCTGAGCCCCTTGGACACAGCACATTGACCCCAGCAGGCTCCAGATTTCAAGTGAGCACTAAAGGTCAGCAAAAAAGACCACGGCCCTGTGCCCTAGACAGAGTCCAGCTGCTATGTTTCTTGGATGAAATCACTTACAAGACTTCACTTCTATTAGCACAAACAGGGAAATTGTTATATAACAAGTACATTGATAATTTAAATTCTTGCTTCACTTCAGAGTTTTGTTTAGTCCAAAGAAGTCATTGTGCAAAACATTGTCCACGATTCTGGGTACTGCAGAAAAAGGGGAAAAAGATCAAACTGGAAAACAGTGATTCATGAAAACCAAGTGTTCTCAGGAATGCACTAGCTTCTATTAATTTTAATGCAGAACATGTTCCAGGATAAAGTGAAGGAAGGCAGTCATGCAGTTCCTTTTTCCTTTTCTCATTTAATAAAAATAACTATTGTCAAATCATCTTTTTCAAAATCTTTTGAGAAATCAGCTGTACCATGGTAAAAGTGTCAAATCACATAAGCATCGCATGAAAAGGTTGGCTGAGTTAATACTTACATTCCTTGTAGGACTCATCTGCACAAATTGAACACTTTTGGGCAGTGCACAGTAAAGAGATTTACGACCTGGCTATTTACATAATCTGTTCGGACCAAGCTCCTCAGGTACACTCTGGAAAAATACAGCCACTGATTTCCAAATGTCATAGAGTAACTGGTACCTGCTCTATAATTCATTCAGAAAAGCATTTTCTTCCAGAATAAATTTTAAAATGTTTGGTAAACTCCTCTTTGATTCTTAATGCATATGAAAGATGTTTATTTGCTGCAAGTCTCCAGTCTAGACATTTTTTAAACTTGGGCAGCAGAGCCACTAAAGAGATAAATGATGCAGAGCAGGAGTAAAATGTTTAGGATCCTGGAAGGAGAGAGACTGAAAGCAAAAAGCAATGTGTGAGAGGATCTGTCTCTCAAGAAGACGATGTGATAAAAATTATGAACTATTACTGCTCCAGCAGTAGAGAACTAAGCAGATATTCTGGATCTTTCTGCTTCATAGTTGTGAAGATGTAATTATCCTAGCTTTAAAAACTCTCAGCTTTTAAATATAAACAAACCACCACTATATTTTGAACAAACTATTCCTTGCAAAGTTGCAAAAGACCAATGTATCCTTTTACTTCATACGTTTTACTTTTTTCTCTACTGCAAATTTTATAACGAAATCTGGGGTGGTTTAGTTTGTAAATTTTTGCCAATTACTTCCTTTAGTTACAGCATCCCTTCCTTGGTAACCTTCAGAATAATACAATAATCAACCTGTGCCTGTCCAAAAGCATTCTGAGTCAGTTTTGTTCAAGTGAATATTCTCTAATTTAATTTAAATGCAAAATTTCACAAAATCCAAATAATAGTATATTATCATACAAGTAAAATTGTGACAGAATGGTATTTGGACTCTACTAGAAACCTACTTTACATTGAAAATATTAACTACTTGCTGTAGGGAAAAAAAATCCAAGGGAAATTAAGTTCTTAAATCATGAAGATTGTTACATCACAGACATATTAATTTTTAATATAACTTTTTAAAGTGTTAGAACTTCAAAATCTGCTATGAATTAGAAAAAACTCCAGTGACTTTATACCTTGACATCAAGTTCTGATTGAGAAAATGTTGAAGAACATTCCACAATTAAGCATGTAAACTCAAGCCCATTGGAAGAGGCATGTCCAGAGGTTATATTATACAGCATAAGGCATTACCATGCACTGTTTTTCTAAAAGGTTTAAGTAAAGTGTGTACCTATCCCATTGTGGAGCTTTCATACTACATGATGAAACCTAATGCAGTTCACATATTTCTTTGACTATTGTATAGAAATAATAAATATATCTTGTTTAAAAGGAACAAGGAAGAGCATGAACACACACACTCACACCCAGACTCCAGCACACCCCCAAAGCAAATATTCACACCCTGTGGTGACAGCTGAATTGTTCTGTGGTAGCAGATCATCTTTCCAGGCTTGATAGATTTAAAGAGGAAGGCCACTATAAATCACATATCAGCCCTTTTGTAATGTGGATTGCTGTGGGTAAAAATAATAGCGGCTTTTTGTTAAAGTAAACTGCAAGAACTCCAACACCATGCTGTTTGGTTTTCCTTTTTTATCTCTCTTTCCCTGTAGCCCTGGATAACTCACTGGCTACAGAAGCTGGTGTGATGATTAAAATCTTCTCACCTGACATAAGACTTATGATTAATTAAACAAATATAATTTTCTGCTTTATGATGAGAAGAATCTGACTCCAGATTCCACTGAATAGGTCTATATTAAGTAAAAGTCAACAGCTGTGTGAAGTGCATTAACTGCAGATGTTTGTACAATAAATTCCTCTGTCTAACGTCCTTCCATCATCAATGATGACCTGCAGACCGTCTATGGCTTGATCAGTTGACATGATGACACCTCCTTTGGTAAAAGGGAAGTGCTGCCAAAGAGAGTCCTCTTTGTTACTAAAGGACTGAAAAGGGAAGTCAGGTGTAGACATTGCAGGTATCCATATTTGGACTTATTAACCCCATCTCAGGTGTTCAGCAAGGGACAATTTCCCTCTGAGTCATGAGTAAATCCATATTCCAGACAAGGGATACCAAGGGATACCTTAATATTGAAGGTTGCTGTATTATTTCTTAAAGATCTAATGTCCATCTTTGGAGCACAAAAAAGGATGTTATTGCTAGTATCCATGTTTAGTATCTCCATTTTAGAATAGATTCTGGCTTGAATTCTTGGGAGTAGATAGAAAAGTAAACTATAGTAAAATATATGCAGAGCATTAACAGAGCACTAGTTGCAAAATATGAAAAAATTGAATGAAACTTTGTATTAAAGATTAAACTCATGAGTCACCTAAATACGCAGTCATATGCTGTGTCAGATATAGTAGCATAATTTGGCTGATGCTGTTGATCTACCACAGTGATATGTTGAAATGGAAAGCTATTAAACAAATAAGTGTATTGAAATTAGTGGTATTCACAGTGGTGTAGTCAAAATTCTTCTATATTTTCATGTTTGAACCTCCTAGTGGAAGTCATGTTTTGCCTTTCTAATTATAGATTTGGTTACCCAGAGCTTTATGGCTTTATGGGTTTTTTTGGCTTTATGCTTTGGAGAAAGCCAAACTCTATTCGATAACTTTTTGAAAGTAATGCTTCTATAATGCTGCTAAAAAAATTAAAATATTCAGAAGGGCAATAGCTGATTCTGAAAATCATGGTATATTCCAAAAAAGATCAGAGATGTATGTAGTAAGGCAGATTCTATCTGATATGAGGCAGTTTCTTCCTTTTTGCCCTTTATGAAATGGAAATCTGTTACAGTAGTTACAGAACTACTCTTTTACAGTACTCAAGTGCTGCTTTCATCTTATTCTGCAATCAGAAAAATGGGGAATCTTTTTTTAATTAAAGTTGTGATTTTTATTGGTCACAGGAAAGGAAAAATAACAAATATGGTGAAACTTAATATAAAATTACAAGAGTTGGCAACACCGTGTTTGTCAACAGCATGGAAATGATGCTATGTTTATTGTTCCCTTTTTGTAAAGATGATCTCTTCCTTCTTTTGTTTAACTTGTGTAGCAACCATCTAGCTTTGTTCAAGCTCAGCAGATCATTAAAACCGGTGGTCTGGGCTTCCAAGGGCTCAACAAAGGCCTTACTGCAACACTGGGCCGTCACGGAGTTTTTAACATGGTTTACTTTGGATTCTACTTCAATATGAAAAACATTCTTCCAGTCAATAAAGTAAGTTCTTCATACAATGCAATAGACAATCAGATAAGAAGTTTGACATTTTAATTTACATTCTATTTTTCTGTGCAAAGCTGTGATGATAAACAGTGACTAACCTAGCTCTGTTTTGCAGAACTCCATAGCATTTTAATGGAAGCAAATTAAGGACTTGATCTTCTCACGTTTTAAGCAAAGCTGAGTCTAGTAATATTTGAATTATCGTTTTTATGAATTTCCCTTTATAATATGGTAGCAGTGAGAAAAGGCAGCAAATGAGATACAGACATGTTGTGCTTATGTTGGGTATGTATGCAATTTTTTTTGTGGCAAAATGGCTTAGAAGAGAAAAATCAGTTTCTAGAACTTCTGTCAGTATTCACAAAGGGGCTAAGCTTGCAGAGGTGGCCGAGCTGCAGGATGTAGGTTATTCTGGCCAGGCACTGGACCTATTTACTCAAAAGAGGGTTCGACTTAGTATTGAAGGACGGCAGGAAGTTTCATCCTTATGGAAGAGAGAGAGTCCAAAACAGGATGTAAAGGGTCATGCACAGGGACTTTATATAATTTATAATTAAAGAAAAAAAATCATTATAGCTGTAATTTCACTTAAAGAAATTTTGATAGTCCTATATTACTTTAAATAACAAAGGAAGCAAGCATTTCCTATACAACAAAAGGAAATGTTACTAATGAAAACGTGGTAATATCAGCAACTTTCTAAATGACTGTGTGAGAAACAGCTAATGGTTTATTAATGATTCCAGTATGCTACTTATTGAAGTCTGTTTTCACTAATGTGATTTTTAGATGATGACAGTTAAAGAGTCACAGGTGTAATATGTAGTGATATACATGTAAGAAGGTGCAATTCACATCAAAAGGGATCGGTTTCTATTCCCATATGAAGTAACACCTCTTTTTTTTCTGGACTTCTGAGTAGCCTGGTATTTTTGTTGGCAGCGTTGTGTAAATGGAGAAAAGCTTCCCTTCTTATTTGCAGATTATTACAGTAAATTGAATTGTTCAAGAGCAGCTGACCCACAAGTTTCTACAAGTTTCTTACAGTGTATCTAAGCATATTTTACAGTGCACTTTAGTCACACATTCTAAAAACTCAAGGCACAGTCATATCTTGTTACTAAGATAGGAGTAAACACTTTTGTGTTGATCAAAAGATTAAAAATTATAATCACTATGCAGAAAATTCAGGAAAATATGCAGGTAAGGACAGAGACTAGTGTGCAGCTTCTATGGGTATCAGGGAAAATGTTCTTGCATGGGAATTGAACAATAATAGTATTTGGCATAAGCATGCTTTCCTAGCCTTTCAGATTTTAAAATATAGGAAACAAGTAGTACAGTATTAGAAAGATTCAGAGCTTTATGATCTAAAGGAAATTCGTACTTCATACAGATTTTGTATGATGCATAAAAAATTTAACATCTACAACATGGGTTCAAATATATGTAGAAAACAAAAGGGAAATTACTTCAACGTCAGCCAGTGGCCCAGCTGTCCTTAAATATTAGCAAAATCAAAAGGCAGTTTCATCAGTGTGGGATTAACTGCAAATAAGTGGAGAGGTTTGCCTTGTGCTTAACCAGTGCCCAGTGCCTTTTATGGTGGCTGTGCTGGTAAATGGGGTGGCAATGCTGAAACTCAGCTGCCTGTGCTGTTAAAGGCTCCCTGGCACAGCTTGGGCCCTGGCCAGCCAGCACAGTTCTGGGAGTGGCTTAGGCAAGGAACCCTGCCTGATGGGCTGGCTTCATGCAGACAGTCTGTTTTGAGTGGTGATAGCATTCCACAGTCCTAATAAACCTAAGAGCACTCTCTAGGCCAGCCTGCATCAGTGCCATAGACACTCTGTACAGAGAGATATAGCCAATAATTCTGGTCAAAGTCCCATTAAAATCAATGCAAAACTGACTCTGAATTTAAGAAGACATAGATCAGGTATCATCTGGCTGATGCTAGCCAACATTATGTCTCAGGTACTTACACGGATTGAATTTCACTTCAATGACTGCTAAATGGAAGTATTTGACAATAATTTATGACCTGTAACAAATCTCTGCTGTCAGTGGGCAGGTAGCAGAGGCTTAGAGTTATCAAACCTGTGCAAGGAATTTGGTAGAAGCTGGTTTGCAGTTAGTCTGAAAAATAATAAACAATTAATTTGTGTAGATTTCTCACATACTTGATTTCGTCACAAAATCTAGTTTGTTAACTTGTATGTTTTGCCAGAAGAGAATGTCTTAAAGCCAGTCTTGTAATATTGACAACTAAAATAAAAATTTAATATATAAAATTTGTGAAATTAGAATACTACACCTGTGAAATAATTTTGACTATTGACTATGTATTTGCTGTCTGCCATCTGTAACATAAGTGGAAAATGTATTAAAATCTCTGAATGAGCCTTTTAGCTGTCAGCTAAACCATGCATTAAATTTGCTTCCCAGTTAGGGATGTTTGCTGCTTATTTTGCCAAAAACAATAAACCTTGTAGGTTGAGTGGTCAAACGATATCAATGACATGTGTGGGTTGTAAATGTCCATAATGAATGGACATTTGAATAATGAACTTTTCATACATTCAGTCTATTCTACCAAACAAACTATTTACAGCCAACCTTGTGCTCTGGTTACTGAAAATGGAATAAGCCAGATTTTTTCCAGTGGCCACTAATGTACCAACCATAGAGAATTAGCAGCTATGCTTCTACCCTATCAATGAAATTATTTTTCAAATGGCATCTACTTTTATAGCACATTTCATGGGTGTCCAGCAGCTTTCGCGTTGCAATTTTTTATCATAATTAGATTTGCTTTTAAACATTCATTTCATCAAAACCTTTGCTCACTACCACCTCCAAGTGGCTGCCACCTTTCTTAACAGTATGAATTTCCTCACACCTGTTAAAAGCCCCCTTTGAAATGTGGCCAACTCATTTCAAGCTGGGCACTGCCAGCCCCAGCCACTGCAGATGTGCCTCCTGTTACAAGGGCCGCTGCATCAGACCAGGGGTGCTGAGCAGTGCATTGTCTTGTAAGAGAAAGGGGCTCCAGACTTCTAGAGGCAAAGAGGAGATGGGAAACCCAAGTGGGCTGTTCATCTTGGAGAGTAAGTAAGATTGCAGACAATAGTTTTATTTTAGTAGCTTTCAGATCCATGCCTACATAGAAGTTCTGTGTAGGAATAGAGAGTGAAAAGTGGATGTGGTGCGATGGACTTGAAGAAATAGTAAGCCAAGGTGATTTAGGAGAAGACCGGATCAGAAGGAGTAGTGGAATAACCTCAGAGCCACTAAGCTTGGCTTCTAGAAAAAAAATGATTTTTAATTTTTGGCACCTAAATTTATATTGAATCTTTATATTAATGAAATTACGCAGCTATTACAGCAATGAATTTCATAGAAAAAGTGTTCCCATGAGGTTTTGATAAAAAATCAAGTTATAGCAAAGCTGATGTTTACTATGGCACATTTGGTTTGAGTCCAGTTTTGTGAATAGGCAAAGGAGTCTTCTTTTCTTCTCTAGATACCAGAAACATTGGCTTTATTCTCTTTGCATTTAAATCACTGTATGTACAGAATAAACAGAAATCTTTTACTAAGATATTTTCTAAAAAAGGGCTACAATTCTTGTACCACAAGCAATTATAATTTTTTTCAGTTATTATCAATATGTTTTATGTTTCATGAAATCAAGGTATTGAGTTTTTCTACAAGTAATAAAGAGCTCTGTTGACTTTGACATTTCTTTCTTAACACTTGTATGGGCTTCACTAATGTATATTATGGAAGTTTTATTTTATTTTTCTTGTTGCTAATCTGGAAATGAAAACTTCTTTCTTGGTTTCTTTTTCGTTTACAAACATACAAGTTTAGGAAACAAAAAAAACTGTCTTATTTTAACATTGTGCTGATGTTACAACACGGCAAGATCATTTGTTATTTTAATGATGATTTTCTATAATTAAAGCACCTTCATGACAGAAGTAAACATATAAAGAATCTGATGGAGCAAGAAAATGTCCTTCTGTTAAAAACGGATAGCAAAACCAAATTACGTGCATAGGAAATGTTCTGGAACACACTTGCCTGTGACTTCCACTACTTAGAGAAATAGGATTAAACCTGCTTCAAGGGGCTTTGACTCCCAGATAAACTCTGGGTTCTTTGATGTCATTGAAATGCCAAAGTAGGAGGTCTTTCTAAAAGATCAAATAAAAGCCAGTTGAACTGTTGAGCTGTGAGTGAGCAAAGAAGTTTTTAGATGGACTTCTAACCTACTTCTAACTTTTTTAACCGTGTGCATATAGTAGGGTTCAGAAACAATCTGTTGTAAATTCTTCAGGCAATTAGCTGAGTGAATTACCACCGTTTATAATGCGCAGAACGTGGAGGCTCTCTTGCCGTTGTGCCGAGTTGGATTGTTAATAACAGGAAGCTAGCACTTCTCAGTACAGTGGATCAGCTACATGTGAAAATAAATGTAAAAAACCTGGAGGGGAATGGCAGCAGACTGAGATTAGTCTTTATTTAATTTAGCATTTGGGGGTCCAACACACAAATGAGTGTTTTAGTAGGCTTCATGGTGGAAGTTGCTGTCATTTGTAAAATATTCTGGCCAATTAGCTAATAGTGTGCTTGGATTTCTCCTGTTTTGATACAGTAATACTAAGTACATTGTGAAGCCCAATTATACAAATCATCCCCATATGCCATACCAGTCTTTCTTTATGAACTGTGTTTATAAATCCTGTGTGAGGAAATGTGTACTTCAGCAATTTAGACCATGTGTAAAAACATAGCCAATAGGATTGTCAAGAAAACAAGTTCCAGCATAGGAAATCCTAATGTGTTCCGCTAAAATAACACGAGTGTGTTGTGTGAGTTTTCTGATTAAATGCTTATTACTTTATAGTGCTTGAGCTGCACAGGTCTTTCCGTTTCCCTTTTTATTCTTTCTTTCCTTTTTTTTTTGTAGGATCCAAATTTGGAGTTTTTGAGGAAATTTGGAATTGGGCTAGTCTCAGGAACAATAGCCTCAATTATTAACATTCCTTTTGATGTTGCAAAAAGTAGGATTCAAGGACCACAGCCAGTTCCTGGAGAGATCAAGTATAGAACCTGTTTTAAAACTATGGCAACAGTCTATAAAGAGGAAGGGTAAAACATTCTTATTTTAATAAATGTCCAGACCTCTGTTTTAGTTCATATGGGTCCATAAAACCACATTGTTATATTTCAGATTTGACGAGGACCATTAAGCCACCCTGAACTCACATATCAAAAAGAGCCCAATGTAGCATTTTGAAAATTTATTTTAGAATTACAAGGACATATCTTCCTACCTCATATGAACTTCTACAAGAGACGTACAAGATGATTATCACATTGTCGAAATTTATGTTCCCCAAGTAAATGCTTCATATATCTCATGTGTTATTTTTTCAACTCTTCATTTTGTAGAAGGAAAATATTAACAGAAAACAGACTATTTCTCAATTTGATCTAATTGCAATTAAGCAGGCCTCTGTACCTTTAAAATTATTGCTGAAATAATTAAACTGAGGACAGATCCTTGTGGTAATAACGTTTTCCAACTTTTAAAAATATTTCTCAAGCGGTGACTGAGTTGTGGCTTTGATATTCAATTATATCAGTCATTTTGTCCCTATATGCAGCTGTTGTTAACAGACTTGTCTTGAAAGTAAACCCATCTCACTGATTAAAGTCATATTTCTGATTGGCTAGGCTCACAACATTACTTTTGTGACTGAACATTGATTAACTTTTTCTCTTCATCTGATCTGCCTCTGTAAAATGTTAAAATCCAGATACAGCCTGCTATTGAACATGTGTAATTTCAAATAATTGCCTCTAAGTGCTCTGCCAGCATTTTAACAAACATATGCTACAATTTTGTTCTTCTTTTAGAGCAAGAATATTGTTTGAAATGTTTTGTTTGTTATTCTTCTGCTACAGATTTCTGGCTCTGTACAAAGGCTTGCTTCCCAAGATCATGAGGTTGGGTCCAGGTAATTTTCCTTCTGTCATTTCTATTTTGCTTTTGTTCTTGGTTTCTCTTCCTATTTCTCAGTTTCTTGAGAAAATGTAGTAAATATCAGCCAAATAAATGAATCAAAGTATCTTTCACTTTAAATGGTTCCTTTTTAAAATAGCATCGTCAAGTAGTATCACAGATGGATTTGGCTAAATATGTGTCTAAAAAAATAATTTACACATATAAATCAGAGAATTGCAGATCCAAGTAACTGCTGGTTTGTGCAAGTGTTTTATTTATGAACAAACACAAGTACATCCAAACGACAGAACTGTAAAACTTTTGGAAGTTTCATTAAGTTTTCTATTCCTTCTAATGTGATCTTTTGAGTTCATTAGCACTATTCCATACCTATGTGAAGTCAGCCTGAAATGCAGGTTAGAGTCTCTCCATAAAATGCACTCAACTAGTCAAGGCACAGCCCAAGCATATCAAATTCCAGTTAGTTTCTTCTCCTATGCTCTGTGGGGGCAGACACTAAAAAGCTGATAGCAGAGCTGGGAAGAGACTTGTATGGCCCTGGAAAACTAAGAGGACAAGGCTATCTTAAAACTGAGGTTGTTGCTTGACCCCTTCTTACTAATTGTTACTCCAAATGTGAGAGCACAGCGGTTGAAAGCTGTATCTTCTTTGGCTTTTAGAGTTTTTTTTTCCTGGCTGGTTTTGATTAATCATGAAAGCAAAGCACTGGGCCCTCAGACTTTGTCAGCCCACAAAGGCAGTCTGCGTCAAAAAGAGCAGAAGCCCCAATTTGAACAGTATCCCATTCCCATGAAATTGTCTTTCCAGTTGTTCAAGCTGGTTGTTTAATATGCGAGAACACACAGAGGTAAAGCAAGTAGGTACAGAGCCTGTTCTGCAGTATAAAGGAGGCATTAGGTTTGTCTGTAAATGTTTGCATATCCAATCCATCTGGCTAAGTACTAGACCATGCCTGGTTATTGTGCAGGGTGAGGAAGAAGGTGGGGAGGGGAAACAAGGGGCTCTGGAGCTAAAAGCCTTTTCCCTCACACTCCAAAGATACTAGATTACATACAAGACAAAGAGAAGGCAGTGTTTAGCTTTCCCAGTACCTCTTAACGCAGCAGATTTTGGAATAAAATTTTCCATCTTAAAAATGACTATGCATTCTGGCCCAGATCCAGCAAGTCAGTTACATGTGAACTTCATTCTAAATACTTTTGTAGTTACATCGGCTAACTAACATATAGGTTGAACTTTCTGATGAACAATAATACAACCTTTATTGTGACTGGGAAGGTAATTCCTTCTTGCAACATATGAGTGTTTACAGGAAAAGAGATACACAAACAGATCACACAGTCTGAGATTTGGAATCAGCCTTGGTTTGAGTTCAGATCACATCTTAGACATTGTGTCTATGATTGTTTGTTGGTCAAAGCCTTTTGCAAACATCTGCTCTGTCTAGCTTTCTGTCAGTTCCTTTGCATAGGGAATTTCAAGTCTGATGATGGCTCCTTGGTAGAAGTGATATGGAGAAACTCATATAGTAATTCTGTGTGCCTGGTTGTTGTAGCCTTTTGTTAAAAAGGTGAGCCCAGTTCAGCATCAGCCTCGTTTGTTAGAGGTGCCACTCCAAGCCACCAACTGAACCAACAGGCAAAGGCAAGAAGATATTTATGCCCCAGTGCTGGCACCCACAAATAGTATATTTTTATTCATGCAGCCTGGTTCCCTTTATCGATGTTCTCCAACTAGAAGCTTCTCTATGTGTTTAGTTAAATATATACCTTCTGAAATGTTCCCTTTTTTGTCTCATACAGTAATTACAGCCCAGTTACAGTCTGGCTTCACTAACAGTAAAGATATTTTATGGCTTTCAAGCTGGGATTTTATACTGTTACCAATTCTAGCAAATAATGCCATTTCATTAGATAAAAACTTTGCCTGTGGATTTGTAAAAGGAAAGATTATACTCACTTCCACACCATAATTTTCTGCTTTAGACATAGTGAAAAAACAGGTAAAAACCTCTCTTGACTCTTACCTGGAAGTGTTTTTATCATCCTGAAGACGTATTTTTGTCATTCCGTCAGCCAAATTGCTCTTTCATGGCCAACTCTAATTAAACAGGCACACAAATATACATATATTCAAATTAGAAGTTTCACTTTTAGAAGAACAGAGAAAAATATTAATCTTGAAAAAGTATTAGGAAAAAAATCACACTGGGAGTGAATTTGATTTAATATACAAGCTATTTACATCAACTTTATGATCTAATATTAAGTAAAATTGGTATGGTTTATGGATTGGTGAATTTTTAGTGAACTCAGGAAATAGTAGAATTATCCATTTTGTAAATAAGGCTTTATTTTGTGAATAAGGCCATATTCTTCCTTATATTACACACTAGAAATGCTCTATAAAATCTTGAACATACTGGATTTTCTGTGTAGTAAAATACTATCTTTTCTTCCAGGTGGTGCAGTGATGCTTTTGGTTTACGAATACGTTTATGCATGGCTTCAGGACACAGTTCATTACAAGTAGCACTTCTGAAAAATGTACTCTTTAAAATTACATGCATTCTAAAATACACTATAATGAAGCAAAAGTGATTCTTATCCTTTGTAGTGTTGAATACCCTCAGATTGCACTGATGTTAATACAGTTCCAAGAAAATATGGTCTCTAGATCCTGATCCAAGAAACTTTTAAGTACATGCTTTTCTGTAAGTGCATAATTAAATAGCACTTGACATTTAATTGTTTTTCTGGACCAAGAGAAAATATAAAGTAGACATACGACAGTGAGTTTTTAAAGGGCAAACTTTAAAAATTCTTGACACAGAATCTTCCTATGTAATCATACACTTTTTTAAAAGTTTCAGATGAAATGGCAAGATAAAAACTTTCAGGATATTTTAAAGGAAAAAGAATGAATAATCCTGGGGGATGAGATACTAAGCTGATGTAAACTGACAGCTCCATTGACTCCACATTAAGAAAATTATCCATACTCTGCAACTCTTCAGTCAGTCTTGGGTCCAGTTTCAATTCAGCCCAGTATGATTTCAGCATTCATTTCAAGTTCTTGAGAGTTTCGATAGAAAAGGACAGCACAAGTAGCCACAACCTTAAAAACATGCATACTGCTAAATATCCTACTTGTTCTTAGCCATACATATGATATAAATCTCATTCAGATCAAAGAAGATGCTGAAAGTAATTAGTATGCATCAAGTTGCATAAAAAAGCAAACCAACGTGGGATTCATAGAAGAAATTAGTAAATAAATTCACAGAAAAAAGGTAATTTTAGGCATATGAGATTTTACTGCAAATTCTTTATCCAGTTTGATATATTATCCCAAAAGAGCTGTCCTGTGATAAAAATACTCGGTGCACACTGAATTCCCCTTTAGCCTTTCATTTCCACCATGGAATGGTGAAACAAGTTTGTAGACTGGTAGCATTTGTAATCTGCATTGTAATTAGCTAGCCTTACACCTGGAAGAAATGCACCTTTCCGTAGATAAAAAAACATTGCTCCAAAGTGAAAATTTTTGCTTTGCCCAGTCACTGTAAATATAAATATTCCAGGGATGTACTTGTGTTCTTACTAGCCATTCTAACTCCATGAAATACAATAAATTCTGCTCTGCTGGCTGAAGACGTAGTTTCTGTTCATGCAGTTGTGCTATTCTACATTTTCTTTTAAGAAAATCTTTAAATAATTTAAAATCACACATTATTCTGTTATAAAAATGTCTCCGTTATCTAACTTAGTTTGCTGTCAAACAAGCATTTATCTTGCAATTGCTGAAAGTTTCGGTATCTCCCCCGTACGAGATTCATTCTGTTGACAATAATGTTCTTCCTCTGAAGGAGGTACAAACCTTTTCCTTAGCAATCCTAAAGAAGTATCTTTCTGCACTGTTACTTGAAAATGGCAGTTCACATGTGAAGTCTCATCTCACGAGTGTTTTTAATGCATTGAAAAAGCAACAAAAAGCTAAAAATAGAAATGTATTTTCAGTGCTTTCAAGGATGCCTGTATTAACATGCTCAATAAGCCTCTCTTTTGTCTGAATTTGGCAGTGGTGGCTTTTCATACCTGTGCTATTTCATAGCTAAATATCAATAAAATTAGCTCTGTTAAAGTTTATGGTTTTAAGGCAAGTGTTCCTCGTTTTTGCATTTATTATCAGTACTTTGCCAAAGAGAAGACACTACTAAGATAATTTCAAAAACTAAAGCAAAATGCTTTATAATTTGTCTTTTATTAATTTAGAGCATTCAAAATATAAAAATAAAATGCTTTAAACATACTGTATATACATATATAGCCTTCGGTTTTACATCCTTTCCAACATGATTTTTTTCAGTTAATAGCTCAGCCTGATCTTGGATAAAAGGAGAAACATTCGAAAACAGAAAACAGCATGGTATGGGAAAACAAACCTATGAACATGCCAGCCCAATGCCCCATTACTCCTCATGTATTGTGGGCTGAAATTCAGTTTTACACCAAATATCTTCTGAATTGGGACCATGCAAACACAGTTCGGTTGAAGGGAATATTGTTAGGCTTCACTGATTTCTTTGGAAACATTTAACATTCTGGGAACGGAGTGTAGAGTTCTCAGATTAAAGAAATCAATTCTGCACCCACATGTACTGAATGTATCCAAATGTATCCATTCATCTCAGTGGGTTCCCTCCAGATTTATACCCTGGTACTTGACAGCAGCAGTTAACCCTTATTTATTATTTTTTATGAAACAATTCTGTTTTTCTTTTTAATTTAATGTAAAATGGTATAGAATTGTGTGATAAGTGAACATGTTGCAGTTTTCAGTTTACCCATGAGTATAAGCAGTGAAATAGTCCTTGGGCAAAGAGCATTCTACATCGTAGGTTTACATTTAAAAAACAAAAAATGTGAAATTTCACACCGAAAAAATCCACCACAGGTAATTCACCAAGAGCCAAGGTCAGGCAGTTTTGCTCACTCTGAGCAACACTTTCTGCATGCAGCCCCGCTGACTTCCCATTCAGGGGTAAGGTATCGTACAGCAGGCAGACACGTGGAGAGCTGTACCTAAACAAACACAAAACAAAAATGGTTTGTGATGGTGTATCCCATGGGAGCTGTAATTAACATAACGTCCTGTCCTTGTTTTATAAATGATCCTGATTTAGCTGAAGATAATGAAAATAACTGATACAAGCTAAGGATCTATCTCTCTGTCTCCCAAAACACACTAATTCTTCATTGGAATGTCAGGAAAGACAACTTTTATTCCAGAAATGACCTCATACTACTCAAGAAAATTTCGAAAACTTTTAACACAGGCACACTTTGTTACAGGCTTGCGAAGTCTTGAAGCTCAAAAAATATGTGCTTTGAAAAGTTTCTCTTCCTTATTTTTTTTTGTTTTCTTTTCCCTTTTGTGCCCCTTGTTTGAGTCTTATGGAAAACAATAGATAGACTCACTCAATAATTCTGTAATCCAGCAGAACAACTAAGTTGAAAGCTAAAATCCTCTTGCCGACTTAATCATTTATCTACTTTTGATCTTTTTCTTATCTTTTTTTTGTCTTATCTTTTTTTCCCCCATTTTATCTTTAGTGAAGAGCTTGTCTAGTATTAAAGTGATATCTTTTTCATGGTGTTAAGGCTCATCTTATTTCAGCTATAACAGCATAAAGGCAGAACACCATCCGTCATGTCACTAAGAGCGTGGCAGAGTGGAAATGCAGTGTGTGCTTTACCTTTAGTGGTTTCAAAGAAACATTCTTGAAAAAGTATTCTACTGAATAACAAGGGTTTCAGTATCTCATTAAAGCTAAACAGCTGTTGAATACCTTTGAGGCTGAAGAATATGAATCACATCCAAGACCAGGTCTTTGTTTCCTTGGGGCCAAAATACAATATCAGTGTTTTTTACAGAAATGCAGTTCTGTTAACAATTTTTTAGTGCAAGAAGCAAAGGTGGCAGCAGCCAGCAGAGTCCATTCGTATTTCAATGGACATACTGTACATGACATAAATACTGATTACTTAGATTGTTATGAAAATTTACCCACAGCTGTCTTGGTAATAAAAACTGGAAATCCACAAAAAGATAATTATATTTTAAGAGGGAACTCTATTTTACTTTCTCACTGAGTTAGTGTTTAATATGGGATGCAGATAGAACAGTATATGAAGAATGGTATTTTCTCCTTTGTTTAACTATGTCTACAGTAATTTAAGTTATTGTGAAACACTTTTAAAATACACAATATATTAATAATCTATGATGGATATGAAATGTCACACCAGGATTTTTTTTCCACATTCATGTTCTGAACATACCTACAGCATGGGAAAAGCATAATAATAGTCAGAACTTTATTATTGCCCAAGGAAAACAGGTAAATTTTCAAAAATCAGAGTCTTAGATCTCTTGGGATTAAAGTTGAAAGCAAAATAAGTGGCACGGAGTACTTGCCACTGCATACAGAAATGTAGAAAGGAAATTTGCTAATATTAAATAATATCTCTGTTTGTAGCACCACCACCGGTATACCTATAAGGGGAAGAAAAATGCTTCAGAACAACAATGTAAACTTTACCAAGAGCCATACTTTACATTCATTAAAGCAGAAATTAAAGACAAGGTCCTCTTTAAAAAATTACAGCATAATCTGGACACAAGTGAGCTGAGAATGATGGTACAATTGTGTTTCTCAGTGGAGTTTTCGACTGATAGGGCTTTTTAAGCACCTCTGCACAGGTTGCACACTAACAGCATTTTCCTCTACAGTTTTCTGTTTTGTTCAGGTATTTTCCACCCATTTCTGTTTGTACATTTCATGTGAATGTGGTGTTTCATGAATCTGGGAGGCTGGGTGTAACTTAGCTGGATTTCTGCCTTTGACTCTTCTGCTAAAGAGATAACTATCTCATAAGATGTTGAAGCCGCCACTGTAGGCACAAAAACATGATGAAAAACCCCTACCTAAACCTCATCACCTATCACCCCACCATGCAAAGACATAGAAAATCACTAGAAATCATCTTCTTAACTTAAAAAAAAAAAAAAAAAAGAAAGAAAGAAAAAAGGAAGAAGAAAAAAAGAAAATGGTAAGAAATGTACTGGAAGGTGAAAACAAATGCTGTCAAAAGCCTCTATTTACAAATGGATAAAATCACAAAGATCTTACTACTGCCTGATGATGGCAACATGCCAGAAGAATCTGAAAGCCACCTACTGCCTTCATTCTATATTTCATTACCAAAACCCAATAAAACAACAATAAAGGACCTCATAATAACAGTGGATTGTATAATCTCATCAATTAAAGTGTTGTTCTCTAGGTATTTGGCAAACACTTCCCATTCAGCCACCTTTGCTGATTCAAGGCATAGCAGAATTTTCTGTGGTGATTTTTCTTTATTGATTTTTTGCACAAATCTTAGTAACAATTGCACATTTAGAAAGTTTGTGATGATTAAGAATAAATATGTGTGGTTTGACCAGGAGAGAGTGGAACAAGGCTCCAGGAGCCCTTTGAGGGACACAAAGTCTTTAAGAGCGCAACACCACACTTCTCTCAGTTTCTGATGTTGTCTTCAGCTCTTTCAATCCCAAAAG
This sequence comes from Irena cyanogastra, assembly GCA_013397155.1. Taxonomy (NCBI): domain Eukaryota; kingdom Metazoa; phylum Chordata; class Aves; order Passeriformes; family Irenidae; genus Irena; species Irena cyanogastra. The sequence goes on along the minus strand of VWZV01012926.1, from coordinate 807,249 downwards.
CCTTGCGGGAGACCAGTCACGAGGAGAAATGCCGGGTGTGGCCAGCATTTAGAGAGCAGTCCGTGAGCTAGGCTCGGGGGCCGAGGAGCCAGCGAGCTCGTGGTGCTCCTGGACCAGCTCCTGCATCAGAGAGCGGAGGCCGTGACGGAGTGGCTGCCCTCCCTGGCCGTCTGCATGCCCTTGAATGCCAGCGAGGCGGGGATGTCACAGCTGTGAGGGGACAGCGGGGTGCCCCCGGCGTGCTGCCAGCCATGGCTCGCCATGTAGCTGGATGGAGTGGCGCTGTACGTCATGTAAGGTGACACTTGGGCCGGCGTGGCGTAGGGAGGCATGGCTGGTGCGGACACGAAACTGCTGACGGCTGGGAGGCCATTGGGTGCCTGAAAGGAGAGGGAAGGGAGAAGAATTTCTAAGAGAGCGAGACACATTGGATCTGGCACAAAATAAGCTGCCCTCAGACGTTGCTGGGGCTTTGTACCAAAACTAGGACCAGCAGGGACACCAAGAGAGAAACCCATAACCATTCCCCTGGATTTAAGGGGCTCAGTGGTCCCTTCTGCTTTGCTTTTAAGACCAGTTACCCCTGTGACCGGTGCTTCACACCTCTCCCAGCAAATTGTCCCAGGCAGGGACCACGGGCAGATGTTTAGAAAACACACACCAAGAGCAGGCAGGAACTGCTAAGCCCCCTGTACACCTGCCTGCCTTCCTGCAAGCTCTTGTTCATGGACTCCTAAAAGCCTGTGGCTGCATCTAATCATTACGCTTGAGAGCTGCTGGAGGGGTTTGTGATGAGTCTCTCCCTTCTCCCTCACTGAGCACCTTAATGGACCTGGCAATGATTTCCACAGGTTGGAGTTGATGAACTGCAACATTTACCTACCTTTCCCAGATTTCACACAGGGTGTTGGTCACTGCTGCAAGCCCCACTGGGTAGTGCTGCGGCAGTTTAAGCTGGGTGTGCAGTGACCACAGCCATCGCAGTGGCAGGAGAGACAGACCCATCCCTGTGCCTCACCTCTCCTGGCCCTGAAGGAGGGTGGGCTCAGCCTGAGCTGCCATGGGCGGGTGCAGGTACAGATCTGAAAGCAACACTCCCCGGAGTGAAGAGGTTACAGCAACTTGGGGAGGTGGAACATCTTAAACTCTTTGGTAACTGTTTGTTCAGAGCATGAGTCAGACCTATAGCAGTAGTATTATTGATGGTGACTTTTAAAAATCTGTTTTCTAGATACTTGGGATAAAAAACTTGCAAATGTTCTTTGCTCATAGCTTCTCCTGGTTTCAATAGGGCTTCTGTGCACAAAACAATTGCAGGGCTGGGTTCTTTCCTGCAAGCTGTTTTCCTAGGTCGTTCTGTAGGCTGGAGAGAAGGGTTTCTATTTAAATAGAGAAGGGAGAGTCCTTAAGTCAGCTATGGTATGATTTCACGATTAATGACTCCTTATTTAACTAAAAAGTGTTTGGTGGTTTATTTCACACCCATAAATGTTTCTTCAGCACAACAGGTACAAACCAAGATCATTTATCTTGCTTAAGTTTCAATTTGTGTAGTATTTGTTTTAGGATTTGGGGTGGCATTTTTTCTCAAAAATGTTTCCTATCTGGATATGAAAGAAGAGTATTTATTCAGCAAATCCTGTAGCATCATCACATGGTACAACTGGACACAACCTGAATAGTGCAAAGTTAAGAAATTAAACAGACTTTTATTTCTGATAAAACTTCACATGGTGTTAACATTTCACTTGTTCAATTTCTGCCTGGATTGCACCTGCCTGATTTCCAGTATTTGCCTTCATAAAGGGCACTGGCCTATTTTCAGGCTCAAGAGTTCCCTGCCTGTGTAGCTCACAGTTCCTCTGTCTAGACTATCCTCTCATTGTCATTTGGGAAACAGGGCAGTAATTCTGCTGGACTCCATCAATATAAACCTGTACAGCAATCTAAAGCAGCAGGAGACAGCAGTGGGATCCTGGCCACAAGCTTCCAATAGGAATATTAATTAGTACAAAATGTACAGCTGCAGCAGCAACATAATTGTCATTCAAAATAAGTAAATACTTTGTTGAAGCTGAACTTGCCTTATTCTTCTGAAAATCCAAATATGTGATCTGACCAGTAAGTTGTATTACATGCACCTTACTGTGACTCAGAATTACACTTCAGCCTCAGCTTTAAATATCATTGTTTGCAACAATACTAATTAATACAAACCTGCAAATAATTGCACTACAAATCAGTACAATTCTTGAATCACATGGAAAATTATTTCATTGAATTCACTGTGAATAAAAAGTGTGGCCTTAAAAAGCTACTTTTCCAATGTGCAAACATGAAACAATAAGCACCTCTGGTTTTTGTAACAAGCACCAACAAAAAGCTTTGCACAGAGTACATTAGAGCCACTGAAGCCAGGTTGTAACATTGGGATATCAAGAGCCACAACCCAAACATATTCGGCACAGAGGAGTACAGAAACCCTGCCAGGGTGGGTGCTGGAAGGAGAAAATATATGGGAGAAGTCCCTGAAGTCTCATTGAGACAGCACAAACCTTCAGCTTCTAGACCTCAAAAGAGGTTTTTTGGACTCTGTAAATCCACCCTGTTCCTCAGGCTTTCCCACTCCCAAGGAAGCTGGTACCAAGCAGTGGACTCAAGGCTGTGCCTGGAAGCCCCATTTTAGGCAGGATTCCTCACTATGAGTGCTCAGGTTCTGTGAACCCTTAGCTGTGCTTTGGGAAGGATGTGTTAGTAGGTACAGGGCAGATCTGTGCCAGGCAATGTGCCAACGAGGCATCTCTCTGCTGGGGCACCAGTGTTCCAGCCCATGTCCTGGCCTGCTGCATTTCCTACAGGCAAGGCCACCAGGGGTTCCTCAGCAGCCATAAGCAGATGACTTTGCATGAGCTGAGGCAAGTCTGACCTCCTGAACACTTCACATTAATAGAGACAATATTGATAAATACTTTATCAACAGGCTTGGTGATAAATATTTGGTCCAATCACACATATGTTCTGTGGCCTTATGGCACAAAGTCTTCCAAATATAATTCATTAAGAAGCCCAGGTTTCCTATTGAATCGTACTGTAGGTGCCACTTGGGTTGTTATTGATAAAACAGATGGAAATTGACTAAAGATTCATTAGTTTTTGTAAAAGCTTAATTTAAAAGAATACCTATGCAGATTTATAGCAGCCAGATCAACCCTTTTACACACACACACACACCCACCCACACACGCACCCCCCCACACACTTTTATTCAAAATATAGCTGTGAAAGCTGTTGTTTTTATAGTCTATTCTGAATGTCAGAAATATCTTGCCCCAACTACTGAGGGCAGGACATGGAGACAGTTGTGTAGGGACCACCAGCTGCAGCCTGTCAGAGGCCACCAATGCTGACTGTCATCACTGCCTCACTGAACTGATGAATCATTCTTATTTTTGTTGCACTGCTACAAAGCTTTACCACTCAAAACCATGATTCTGTGGATGCCATAGATGCCCTCAGCCAAGCAGGCAGCACTGGGATGGGTAGGAACTGGCCCAGCGCAGAGTGCAATTCTGCCTCAGGGGAGGTTTGAGCCATACCCACAAAGCAGTCAGAGGCTTCCTCTGACCTGAATTAAAAGATGAGGGGATAGAGAAAATCTCACTCTACATGATTTTAAAGTATGCTACTCAGAAAAAAAAAACACCACCCAAATTTTCATCTCTGACTTTCGTCTGTGAAAGACTTGACCTAATAGTCTTGACACAAGCACTTTTATTTCCAAAGAGCTTTAGATACAAGGTGTAGGTTATCAGAAGGGTTGAATCTTGTCTGTCAATCTGGTGCTTTTTACAAACATGACATTCACTTAAAATAAATGGAGGGGATTAAGTTCCATGACCCTGTATATACTGGATGAATAATTCATCCTGCAGTATTTCAATCAGAGGAAACGAACACTAAAATCTAAACATTCATAATTAGGAGTGCAAGAATCCCATGGTGTTTATGGATTTTTAAAACCCTAAGAATTTGTTTTAAGTGCAGAGCTTCTTGAACCTGGCTTTTAAGTTTTATAAATATTTTTTTTCTTAATTTGAACCATCGTTTTTCAAGGGAAATCTAATTTTTTTAAGCAAACAAATAAACATTTAGTTGTACCTGAACAAGAACTGCTATGTAAGAGATAAGGGTTCCCATTTGAAAGTGCCTACTTCTGGCTTCTATAGAGAGAAACTTTTGCTGTCAATTGCTGCTTCTATCAGTGTTTTGAGACAACTGATGAAATAACTATTTCCAAAATTTAGAGCTGCATTTGAAACCTAGAACACATCACCTCCCACCAACTCACAAATTCATTTAAACGTTTTCTTGCAATGCTACCATCAAAACAAGAGTAATTGGATCAGGATCACAAGTTGGGTCTGGTGCCTTTCTGCCGAGTTGCTGCTGATACCTGCCAATGGCAGTAAAAGGAATATTGAGGTGAGAAATCAAAACTAGGGTGGACATAAAGCCTTGCTTTAGGTCACACAAAATGGTACTGCTGAAACAAGCAGACTGTACATATTTTCGCCAGTAAAGGAGTTGGTTGAGTAGTTTTAACAGATGGAATCTTTAGTTTTGGTCACTTTAGATACAATACTAACTAGAGACAACTTTTTTGTCATTGTTTTCAGTCTGCTTGTGATTTGCAACACAGAGGGAGTGGGTGGATGAAAAGCAGTCTAGAACCAAGCTAATGTGGGAATGTCTTTGGCATAAGTAATTTCCATTAGCTGCTTGGACTCCTAAAAGTCAGAACAATTCTTCCTCAGAGGTAACCACCACACACACCTTGGTATCTGTTTTGAAGGTTATGCTTGTATAATGTGTTGCTTAACTTCAGCCTCCTCTCTCATTCATGGTAAGAAGAGACAAGGGTACAAGCTTTCTGGACGCACTTCCCAGTCAATCCATGTCAGACAAACTACCTGATTTCAGTTTTTTCTGCCTTGGTCACAGAAGAACGAGAGAAATATGCAATCTAGATTTCACTTTCAGTCCCCATGATATAAATTCTAATTATATATTGTAGTGAATTTATATTATTTTGTTTCATTCCCTTCCCTACTTTTCCTTCTCTGACTACTGCTTGCTAGATATGTGTTCTCGCAGTATCAAAATTAGTTCATCTCTGATGTTCTCTTCCCATGTTGCTTCTAAATGTTTCAGAAAATGAATTGTAACATTCAAAATCACAGACCAGTATTTATGTTAGTTATCATTAATGGCAATAATGTAAAGGATCTCATTTCAGTTTTATGTGAATGCAAACGAGACCAGATTTGATGCCACCTCAATCTTATAGTCTAAATCTAAAGTGAGTGCCCAAAAGAATGTAAATTATTTTTCTTATTGTTATTATTTAGAATTATTTAAATGACTTGGCCATTGTCATATAATTGCTACAATATTTAATTAAATAGTTCATGTATTGCATGGACTAAGAATGCAGGCTTTGTAGAAGTATTCTAAATTACTATTTTAAAAAAAAATGTTTCTGGAGGAACAGCATAGCCTTCAAGTTTGAGTTACCTAATTCAGCAGCCTGATTGAGCTTGGACAGTGACTCAGCCCAAAATCCCCTGCTGCAGTCATCAGAAGTTCGGTCCGTGTCATGGCGTAAGGGACACACCTCTGGTGAATAAGGTTGCTGGTTTTGTTTGTATCCCGCAATTCTAACACTGACTTGGGTGGAATGAATGCTTCCTGTCCTTGGATCAGCAAGCTCAGCACATTGTCTTGATCCTGGAGCACAGCCCTTCCCCGAGAGCAGCAGAAACCAACCAGCAGAGGTACCAGGGGGCAGGCCCTGGGAGCAGGTACCGGGAGCAGGGCTGCCCAGCACAGTGCAGTGCTGGCAGCAGCTTTCTCTGCAGGGACACTGTCACAGCTCCACACACACAGACACCCTCTCACTGCTGGTTTTCAAATGAAAACCTTCACTTTCTGGAAATGACAAATCTTTCCCAAATGGCCTGAAAACACAGTCACGAAGAAGCTATTGCAGCAGTTGGTCTTTCCACAGCAAGAAAAAGCATAGCAAGGAGCAAAACATCTAGTCCTTCAATCAGAAGAGCAAATAAGCATAAAAATCCAGAGGATATCTCATTTTTAGTGATATGCACATAATCAGTTAAAACTATTATGACAAGACGAGGAGCAATCAATCACAAACTGCAAACATCAAGGAAGCAAACTAAATCTCCCTTTATAATTGGAGGTTAAATATGATTTATAAATCAAGCCAACATATGGGATCCCAAGGGAAGAGCAAACAAATTTTTCAAGTAAAACAGCAGCAGCAGGCATGTAATAGAAATATAATTTAGGAAAATGGCATTGCTAAATTATTGAAGTAATAAAAATTGAGGGGGTTTAGGTTTTAAAATTGGTAAACTTAAGTAATATTTTTGTAGAAATTGTAGTTACTAAAATTCTGACGCTGAAATTCAGTGCTACAGCATCAACAGGAAAAATGACATGATACCAGAAATGTTCATTCAGATCAGTGTTCCACTAAAATTAATGTGCCTACACTGGTAAGTCACAATTACCTAAAGAAGGGTTACAAAAGTGAACACTGAGTAAATTTCCCTGGTTTATTATAATGGTTTTTATTAAAATATTTTTAAGAAAAAATGAGATAAAATTGCCAAGGTGTATCTGAATAACCTAGCCAGAGTTAATCCAGTGAATCACAGTTTGCTTTTTATAGTGCTAGAAAATATTATTGCAAAAATATTTTCATATTAGACTAAATAGCCATATTCTTAGGTGAATTAACTTATTTTATTGAACATATTCCTGATTTGATTTTCTATTAATTTCATTGCAATCAGCAGAAAATATGAATCTGAAAAATTAGGACACTGACATTAAATAATTTTGACATACAAAAAAGTCTTAGAATAGGCAATATTTGGTATGTAGGATATTAATTTGGTTTAATATTATAAAATATAACAGTGATAATACATTGGAATTGAGGAGCTTTTAAAAATAACACATGGGCAAGGGGCTTACATAGCTACTCTGTTGCTCAGCTGAACTGAGTTGATTCCCAGAAGACCATGAATTGAAAAAGGAAAAGAGACCTTTCAAGAATGGAGAATTACACTATTTCTCTTTCACTGTGAGTTGTGCATAGCAATGCTGGTATTTTAGTTGAAGTCACCATTAAAACAGACTTACCCATATGCTGAAGTGCTCTAAGATTTCAAACATAGTTAGCTACCCAATCATATATGTTATCCCTTTAAAAGATGCCATTTTCTTTGCAGCTATTTCTCCCATTATTAAATTCAATGCACAACAGTGTACTGCATAAGAAAATCACGCCACTTCCTTCTAAAATTAAGTTCAGTTCTTTCATAATTAGCAGATCCCATTGCCTGTGTTTAACATGCTTTTTTATTAACTTAAAGTTGTTTCCTTTACTTATAGCCATCCCCAGCTGCAGTGAATAACACAGAAACCAGATAATATCAATTGGGTGTTTTAACTATAGTTGGGACATGCATCAAGATCACTCTAAATTCCATTTTCTTATCCAGTTTTAAATCTCAGCCTCTTCAGGGAAATAAAATCCCAGTTTTGGAAATAGTAATAGTAACTTGAATTTACACACCATCACCAATCCTTTGCTGAAGGAGCCAGGGGCATTTTATGTGTTTTCCAAAGAAAACTACAGCAGAAATAAAAGAAAAGAAAAAAAAAATGTGGGGGGAGAGGATAGGGAAGAAGGGGGGAGAAAAAAAGGAAAAAAACCGCACTCATTCTCTGACACTGAATAATCTACTACAAAAACAACAGAGGAAAAGAGAGATAGGAGAAAAAGGCAAGTTGGATAAAAGGCAGGCAGAGGTTGCTGTAAAACCTAAGCACATTCTGAGGGAAAACAGGGAGCAAGAGTTTCCAGTGCTTCTTCAGCACTGACGGCTTTCACAGTGAGGTGGGATCTACCACGGCACACCAAGCACACACTGCTATGTCCACTTAAACGTCCCCAAATGTAGATTATAGTTCAAGGTCTGCACTATCATTAAATGGTTGCTTCCCTTTCATACACCGGCTTGAGAAGGATGATATAAACCAAAGTCACTGCCTTTCCAGTGAAGATGCTGGATCTTGGGGTATGTTCTACTATTTAACAAACTTCACAACCAGACTATGTCAAAGTGGGGTGAAAACAAATTCTGGTTGCTGTAAGCACAAAGCCTGGTTCTGATGACAAAAACACAACTTAATTCTTCCTTAGACAGATATACTGGGCTTATGAGGACAATAGGAAAGCACAGGAAAAAAAATCATGTATATAAGCAAACTCCTTTGAGCTGGAATTAACAACAGATTCCCATAGTTTTAGAACAAATTTGCACAATAATTCCCCCTTGGTATTTTGACAAAATCTGGAACTGGGCAGAGCACTCATGGACACTAAACAAGCAAATACACTGGGAGAAATAAACATTTGTTCTTTTCTATGCTGTTGGTTAACACCATAATGTATTACTGAAAGGTTCTATGAAAAATGCCTTCTTAATATTATATACTTAGCAATATATTGTAATTTCAATGTGCTGTTGTTTAAATGAAACTGAGGGAGGAGACTTATGGACACAGACACTTCAAAAGGATTCTTGGTGTCTAGAAGCTAGGCTAATATGGGGTCAAACTGGTAAAGTCCTCACCTTGTTCTCTTCAGGGACAGCAAAAACAGGAGTCTCCTATGTCTAACAAATCTCTGATGCTGCAGAGGCAGTTACGGGGAAGCTGGTACTCCAAGGAGGGTGAACCCACAACCCATCAATTGTTGAATGCCTATGTTTGTTACGAGTAGGTGTGCAGGCAATTCCTAAAAGCTGCTAAATTGCCACAACAGACAAATTCAAACATTATACAGTCTTTATATACTTGCCAATCTACTGCAAGAACCAAGACTGAACAGGTCAAGTCACATCTAATACCCCTGCTCCTGGCACTCTGCTCCCTGGCTGTGATAGGTATCTCCCATCACTCCCACTTTAGGGTCCCTGATCGTGTTTGTTGTGGCAGACCTCCTGGTGGGTTGGGCTCCTTTGAGCAGAAGGTGCTTAGAGTGCAGTTGGAGTGTCATCATACCATTCACTCACCTCTCTGACTTTCTTTATTAGTTTCATCCGGGTGGAGTGCCCTGAAGCCATGTGGGTTGGTGGACAGGGCACTGTGTTTTGGCCGTGGAAGCAGGTGGCCAGTAAGAGGCAGGTCTCACAAATGGGGTTCGAATTGGGTGCCATCCAGATCACCTGGGAAGGAATCGGGTGCATGTAGTGGGATCAGCTCATCTCCCTCACCCACAACATGCAATGACAAGGATGCCTAGACCTTGAGCAAGCCCTCTTAGTGGCAATGTTTTGAAAGCAGGCCTGGTCTGGAGATCCTAGTGGGAGTGACACTGAACCAGACAGTCTCCAAGCCAAGGTCTGAACCCCTGGACCAGACTCTGATAACAGTGCTGCTGGGTACTATGGCAAGAAAGCAAATAAATCCCTCTCCTTGACAGCTTCACCCCCCTCCTGCCTGGGTTCGACTGAAGAGCAGTAGGTCCAGACCTTTGTCATTGATGGATTTTGCACAGACCCATAGCAGGAATCCAACTGCCTGGGTCCTGCGTTATAAGATGCCAAATAAGTGATTTGCTAATTATTTTTTTCAGTAAATCATGTGTGTAGGAGGACCGTGTAATTGGCCATAATATTTAAGACTACATTTTAATGTTCTCCCCAAAGAAGTCACCCTGTGTTGTGGGCTCTAAGCACTGCAGATACAGATGCATGGCGACCAAATATACTTTGTTCATTGTTCATCTATAAATGAAAGATCAGGAACTAAATGTTTACATTACCTACATTTTCTGTGCAAGTAATTGCCCAGAGTTGCACCTACATTTGCAATCACTTGCCCTAAAATGGAGCCTTCCCTTTACATGCTTGCAGCACGCAGAGCTCCTGGCCTCCAATCAGAAAGCAGATGAAGGACAGGGAGTGATATCCCAGCAATGCCGAAAACTCAAGCCCCTAACAGCTGATGAAGTTCAGCTGAGACAGACCTGAGGCAGTTAGTTGCTGCTTAGGGGTTAGGCCAGCGTGTCAGAGGAAGACTTCACTCAAACTATGTTCACAAACCCCTCTGAATTAGGAGGAGTGTTTTCTGCAGCTCCGGTAGGTTTGGAATGAGGCCTCCAAAGAGCGTACCATTTCCAGGAGCGAGCTTGCTCTTAGGCCCCCCAGTTACAAGCTTTTTCCCATTAATGAGTATCAGCTCCCTTTGGCAAAATACACATCTGCTTCCTGCAATGCACACAGAAAGTCATTCTGAATAGAAATTATTTCCAAGCTATTTGCCTCTCAGCGAATCATACAGACATATGTCAGGTCTTCTTCATTCTCATACATGTGTTAATACAGATTACAATTTTTTTTCACTTTGAACATCCATGATGTTAGTCCAGCAAGTCACAAGCATCAGATGTCTGAGATCTGAATTTTAAATACAATAGATGTTTATTAAGTGTTTTGATTTCGAATGCAGGTTACAAATGTATTCATATTGCAATCATTTCAGCTATTTTTTTCTTAATGCAGTAGTCAGTATAAGCTGTGCAATGCAAAAGAAAATACTCAGAACATTCATCCTCTGTAGAAGCACCTGAACACCACACTGAATGTGCCTCTCTGCATAAATAATGCAATATAACTGAGCTCTGTATGAGATGTGTATGACACAAAACTGTCAGACTCTTGGAAAAATCTATTTTCTTTTTCAGTTTCTCTGATTCACAGTCACCCTGTTTGAAAGGCATGTGACAAATCTGTGAGTGTGATACACCAGGAAAATTACGCAATTGCTTACATATAAATGACAACCTAAGACATCAGGTAATTAAACCTGAATAGAAACTCAACAAGGCATCTTTTGGTTTCCTGTGGAATGTTTTGTACAGAATCACAGTCTGCCAGGCTGAACTTTCAACTCCCAAAACCCAAATATGAACAACTTTGCAAACAAAAGACCCATGAGATCCATAATACATAAAACGAAAAATGTTCTACATCCAGAGATTCAGTTTCACGTTGAACTAGTGTGACTGCATATTGTCAAGGCAAAAATGTGAAGTCTTCCTGCCTTTTTTTGTGGGTGAATTCCCACTGATGTGTGGGACAAGGGCTGAAAGTAGCCATTGGAACCGATTGGAGAGGTCAGCCTTGGCTTCTGCCTGACAAGTCTGGGATGTCAGTAAGAGTTTTGCCTACGAAAAGGCTACAGTATCCCAGGCCTTAAAACAAATGTATATCATTTAAAAGGAGTAATCAAATAAATTTATTGTAAAAGTACACAAGACCTTGTTCTTTGGTCTCAGTTTTTCTGGTCTTTCTCACACAAAGGGATTTTCCAGGGGATTTCCTGAGAAGCAAAACATTATCTTCCATGACTAAGGCTGAGGAGCAAGTCTTTCACTTGCCTAGTAGTTATGGAGCTATTTGCAAGCTATGGACAGGTGAACTTTGGGTGTTGGTGATGCTTAAATACGTAGATGATATTTGTTGGAAAATGCAGAGTTATCTATCACTTACACAAAATCAATTGTTAATGTTCTTCAGAGCACATTTCATCTGCTCCTGTGGTGAAATTGGGAAGCCTAAGTTAAACATCCACACTTGATTCCCTCCTCTTGTAGGCACTTCTGATTTTGATAATTCAGGCATAAAACTGGAATATCACAGAACAATCACTTCTCCTCTCTGGGGGAAATCTGATGTCTGCCTCCTTAAGTGCCTTAAGAGTTTTTGTAATGAGCTTTGCCCAAAAGAGATAAGGAAATAGCAATTACCCTGAAGTACAACAACAGAGCCTACTTCACCACAGTCCTTCTGTCATATTAAGTATATCTGAGACTTCCCCATTTTCCCACCATTCCAGATAGCCCCTGCTAGATTCACAAATGAACCAACATTCTCTCATATCCCCTGCTCATCTCTTTACACCCAAAACCGTACACATTGCAAGAGACCATGGATCCTACGATGGCAGAGAATTTTGTAAGTCTTTACTGTCACAGGCTGTCACTCCAGACTCACTACACTTCAGTGAAAAGACAGTAAGTCAGTGCTATGTGCAGCAGGAATTTGGTTCATAAACTTCATTTCACACTGTCTGGAATAAATATTTTGGCAAAAGGAATGTGGCAAAAACTGCAAATAATCACATTTTCCCATCCTTATTTAGCACTATTTCTTTTAACACATTCTTAATTAGCAAGGTAGTGAACTTGTGACAGACAAAGCAATTTAAATTAATTCTCTGGATAACAATTCTGAATACTATATGAATAGACTGGTCTATGTGTTAGAACTTTCCAGAGCCAAATTCTGTTTACCTGTAATATTACAGGGAAGTAGCTGGGAAGAACCTCCTCTATATCTTCTTTTAGAGAGCACGGTTCTGAATATGGCTTTTCTGCCCTTTGCAACTCTCTGGACAATTTATCTGGGTAAATGAATTCCATTTTATTAATAGCAATTTTCTCAAATTTTAAATAGCAGGTATGTTTAAATAACATTTATCAGATGATCTTTCAGGTTGAACAAAACTTTAAAGTAAAACTGGTATTGACAATAGAATGAAGATGGAATCATAAATATTGAAAGTAAAAAAAGAAAAAAGAAAAGGAAAAAAATAGTTTCCAAATCAGCATTGAAAATAACTCAATTTATAAAACACTGTTTCTCAAAACATCTGTTGAAGTAAATGAGATCCATCAGCGGCCATGGTTTATAGCCTATGAACAAGATCCTGTGAATATTTCAGCAGGATTGTGTGCAGAAGGCCCAGCCTGGAACCTAAGACAATGAAGCCACAGTACAGCTGCTCTTACAGAGTAGCGACAAGCTATATCTACTATTTTTTAGCAGGACTGTAAAGGCTTATTTTAGTCTTTAAAGAAAATTGTAGAAGGAGTAGTAATGCTAACCTAAGTCTAATTCTGTCTTTAACCATACAATCATGGATACACTATAGCGCACATTATTTGTGTTATGAAATGAACATCATAATAATGGGATAATAGAAAAACAAAACAAGTAGGACAGCATTGAGGGTGGCGTGTTGTTTAAAAGGCAATATATGTAATGAAGTAGCTGTTCACTATCGGAATCTACAGTATTTCCCGCTCTGCCCGCTCTTTACAAGTGTTCCCACAGTTTGCGCTCCGCATCTTGAACGTGAGAGTCTGATTCAGCTACTCTCACCACCAAACACAAGCTCCAAAAGTCTCCTCTACATGGATCTAAAACCAGACACAGAACCCAGAAAATACGTCCAAAACCTCTGTCTTTGAACAGGAAAAATGCTAAACAGCGATTGTGGGTTTTCTTCGGCTTGGTTCTAAGTACAACAAGTGAGTGGCCGGGAAGTCAGTGTGTCTGAGAGACCTCTGATGCATTTTGAAATGTTTCCATCACACGGAAAAAATGTTTTCAAAACCTGTGCTTTCCCAACGAGTAACAGTTGAGCCTTTTATAGCTTTTCTCCTGGCATGGGACTTGATTAGCAAGTACAAAGATTTAGACAGAGATTTATTAAGTAACAGTTATATTGTGTTGTAATTAAAACGTAGGAAATTCGCCGTCTACTTAAGCGTTTAAAAATGCTTAATGTAGGAAGCAATTACATCTCATTTTCAAATTATTCCCCTGGCTACAGAGCACGCTGCGGACAGAGTAAAACGCGGCTGTACGGGCGGAGGCGGCGGCGGGACGTGCCCCCTGGCCGTGCCGGGGCGGGGGTCGGTGGCGGCGGGGTCGAGCGCCCGCTGGGCGGGCGGGGCGAGGGCAGCCCCGAGCCCGGGATGCGATCGCTGCTGCCCCGCCAGCCCTCCGCGCGCAGGCAGCAAGGCGGGATGGGGGTGCTGGGCGCCGCGGCGGCCAGGCCGGGGTAGGAAGCGGAGAGAGGAGCGAAGAGAGCCAGGCTTTTTTCCCTCCCGTCTTTGCAAACCAAAACCGAAGAAAGTCCGGCACCGGTTCCAAACCGAGGACGGTAGCCCGAGGCTGAGCTCAGGAGCCCTGTGCATCACCGCCCGCCCCTCCCCTCTCTCTTTACCTGGCTGTACTTGGCCTCCTGCTCAAGGGAGTTCTTCTCCAACCCGTTCACGGCATGCTGGGTCGGCGGGTGAAAGCTGTTTCGGCCCAAGCTGCTCCATTCCTCCACCTTGGGGCTGGGGTAAGGCGAAGTGTCGTTCACTGCTGGAAAACAAAGGAGCGAGAGAGAGGGAGTTAGAGGCAGAGGCTGGGGTTCGGAGATGGCGATGGCTTTGCTTCGGGGTAGAGACGGCTCCATGGGAAGCAGTCTGTGGGGCAGGGCGAAGGGGAAGCCGGTCCCTCGTCCGCCCCACCTCGCTGAAGCTCCTGGAAGCTCCTTGAGAGGGTGATTCGTGGGCAGAAGGGAGTCAGCTCCCTCCGTGAAACCTGTAACAGAGATCAGCAGCAGAGCCCAGAGCTGGCTGGCTCGCTCGTCCGCACGTCCCCGCACTGGAGGAACGAAGCTGCCGCCCAGCATTTATCCCCCAGGATGTCCTAATGGGTATTTACGGCAACCGCCGTGTGCGTATTTGTGAGTCAGAGGAGAAACGATACCTCGTGTTAGAAACAGACCTGACACGCCTGCAGATGAACTGGGCTCCAAACACTTTTTGGGAGAAAAAAAAAACGAAACATAAAAGTAATTTTTTTTTAATAGGGAAAAAAAAGAAGGAAGATAAGAAAGCGGGGAGGAAAAGAAGTAACAGTCCTATTATTTACCGGCCTATCAGCCGCGCCATGGGCATACTGGGATGTTTTGCAGGCGGACAAATCTCTCGAGCGGCCAAATTCCCGCACCGGGGAGCCAGGGGAGGGGTAGAGGGAGCCCTGCCCCAAGCCCCGCGCCCGGCCGCCTCGGAGCCGCCGTGGGAGGGGGTTTCCTGCGACACCGCCTCGCTCGGCCCCTCGCCGTGCTGGAGAAAGGCACAAATGTGAAGTTGTCTTAAGAAATTGAGCTCCCTCGGTGAGCGCCCTTTTCTGCTGATCTCACACTTTCCCATGAATAGGGGCTTCCTTTCCGTGTCAGCAAGGTCAGTTTACCCTATAAATCAAGGGCGAGCAGCCCCCATCTGCGGCATCGGCCACTTCGCAGCCTCGGCCCTCTGACGGGAAGAGAAGGGGGGAGATTTCACACTGCAGAAAGATCTGCGCCGCTGCGGGGGCTGAGGGAGACGGGACAGATTCTGAGGCACCCGGCAGCACCGTTAGAGGCCCGCCTGCCAATGTGATGTTAATAAAGGAGGAACTCACTTAAAGAGAAAAAAAAAAAAAGAAAGAAAAAAACCCCCAAACTCGAAATTTCTGATGTGATTGTAATGCTCTCATTCTTTTTAGTATCTATTGCCAACACTACCTCTAGATTGCCTCAGAGATTGCCAGGCGTGTATTTGTTAAAGTCGACTCAAAACCAAGCACATTTGTTTGTGTCAGTGAGAACTAGGATGAAGTTTATATCGTGAAGGGCAAAGAAGAACAAACTTACATTTTTTGCATGTATACATATAAATAAAACATACTTGTGCATGCGTATGTGTTGTTTGAAAAAAATATCACCTTTCTGATTAAATAAGAAGAAAATTATTCTGCAATGCCTAAAGGATCATTTTGCATTTGAAGTGCTGGTAGAACTGGATTGTTGCTGTTAAAAAGGCAGTGAAAACAGAGATCACAGCTCCCACCTCTCCACTAATACTGAGAGAAGAATGGGACACAGAGATCGCTGTAGGCAAAGGTTATTTCGGGCTGTTGTTTTCAGTGACACTTTGAGTAACGTTTTCACTGTTAGTTCTCTGGCAGAGAACGAAATGGAAAAAATGTCCCTTGCTAGCGAGCGGCCGGGAGACGCGACGCAGTTTCCAGGCGGAGGAACCGAAAGAATGCGAAAGGGATAAAAGAGGCAAATCTTGGGCCTTTGGTTTTCGTAGACCACCGCTTCGGAGGAAAAGATACCGTCAGAATGAAAGCAATTAGATGACATTTGAACTTCCTGCCGAAGCAAATTTGGCCTGATTGCGAAAACTACAGAAAATTGACTTCTCAGTAACGCAAAGGCAGCGCCAGTGACCGGAGTGCGGCAGCCAGCCTGGGTCGGGACCAGGACCGGGACCTAGTGCGCCCTGGTGCCGCCGCACTCCGGGCCGTTCCCTCCGGCCAGGATCGCCACTTCCCGGGTCAGAGAGGCGGAGGTGACGGCCCATGTGTCCTGTTTGCTGGTCCGCCTGCAGGCCACCCAGGCCCTTCGGTCTGCCCACCTTCCGAGACGCATCCTCCAGTAAGCTCAGTGCCCTGCCCGTGACGGGGGAAACGCCAGGGGTTTCCCGAATCAAGCAAGGAAACCACTTTCCGACCCTCGGAGAGGAAAGAGCCCAAGAGCAGGGAACCGAACCGCTCCGGCCCTGTTTGGCTGCCTTTGTGGCCCCGGCTCCCCCCCATTTCTCACCTTGGTCTGTGATGGACCGGATCCCCAGGATGTCCGTCACCGAGTGAGAGGACGGCCACGTCCTGGGCATGGCCATGGTGCTGGGGATCGCCGGCACCCCGGGAGGGGTGGACACCTTGGCTCCTGCAGCAGCGATGGGGCTGGGGTAGGGGTAGATGTGGTTGTAGGACAGAGCAGGCTGTGGGGGCGGCTGGTGCTGCTTGTAAGACTCGTAGTGACTCTGCTGAGACAGGTTCCCGATTTTGTTCCGCAGGATGCGGCTGATGGAGCTGACCGACGGCACGTTGTACTTGTCACACACGCCATCGGCCAGCAGGCGATCCCGGATCTCCCAGGCGAAGATGCCCGGATCCCTTTGTTTGTAGGTCCGGATATGTTTTACCACCGTGGGAGTGGTGACCCGAGGCTTGCTGCCGCCGATTGCCCCCGGTAGGATGGAGCCGGTCTCGTTGTAGCGAGCCAGGATTTTGCTGACACAGCCGTGGGAAACGCGGAGCTGCCGGCTGATGTCACACGGCCTGATACCCAGTTGCGCCAGTTCCACAATCCGCAGCCTGATGGCATTAGGCAGGGGTCTCCCATTGACAAACACCCCCCCGAGCTGGTTCACTTCCCCGAAAGCAGGTTCTGCAAGCAAATGCACAAACACAGCCGTCGGACACGGCGGACGGCACAGAAGGGGGCGTCTGAACTGCTCCTCATCACAGACAGATGTCACAGACAGGGACCCCCCCGCCCCCCCGGTCACTCCACGCACGCTTCTTTATAATAGCGGGATGCCCCCGAGACTGAAGGAAACAAAGGGGAGGGAGGAAGAGAAGTGAGAGGTTAAAAAAAAAAA
>VWZV01012926.1:674240-789796 GCA_013397155.1 Irena cyanogastra | reverse complement strand
AAGCGAGAGAGAGAAAGAAAGGAAGAAAAAAGAAAAGACAGACAGAAAGAAAATCCGTGGCAACGAATGTCGGAGCTCTCCGGACTGTGCAACAAGCATATTCCCAAAAATAAGCACATTCCAGAGATGAAAAATGAGATCGCCCCAACAGACAAGTCATCTTTATTGCCACAGGAAAAAAGAACGCGAAGAAAACAAAAAGAAAAGAAAAACATCTTCTAAGACGTGGGGGAGGGGGAGGAAGGAAAAGTAGTTGAGGAAATTCTTTTACATCTTGCGAGAGACGAGGGCAGCGCGGTGCTTCTGAGTCGGGACTAACTTTTTAAAGACCGTTCCTGGTGCTGTTAGCGCCTTTCGCTTAACAGCACGATTACACTGGGCTGTAAAACAAGCGTGTTAAAAAGTTAACTGCTACGATCGGTGTCAGGAATAATATACAACGTGTCACGGGCTCCAGCCGTCCGCTGGGCTGCGATCCTGCCTCGCACTCGCCTAATAACACTAATAACAAGCCGACTAGTCATTAGCTCGCTCTCTCCCTCCCCTGCTCCTGACCCTCAACATGTTCTTACAACTTGTAGGAACACGAGCAAAGTCAATAAGGGAGCCGCGGCGGTGGCAGATGACTGCGCACGGGTGCTCCCCCTCTCTTGACAGCACTTGAACCCTCCTGCGGCTCCCGGCCACTTACCCATTCCTCTGAGCGGGGCACCTCGAGGCCGGCCCTAAATCCCAACGGATCCCTATGCCCGGGAACGGACTCCCGGCCTCCTGCGCTCCTGGCCGCACTGGCCCCGAGCCTCTCTGATCTCCGCTGAGGAGGGAACAGTAGCGTGAGGAAGAAAAGAACTACAAGGAAATCTACATCCCGACAAGAGAGCCTTGACTTCTGCATTTCAACCTCAGGGCAGCGTGGGCAGGGCCGGGCTGGGCCGGGCCCGTGGCCCACCGCCCCCCCGAGCCCGCCCCTGGGGCGGCCCCACCGCCCAGCCGCCCTCCCAGTGGCCAGGGGAGATGACGGACAGCGCGGCGGCGGCGGCCCTTCCGCTCCCGCGCAGCGCGCTCGGCACCTGGGCCCGCCGCGCCGGGACGGGGCTCCGCACCTGCGGCGGTGAGTTGCGCGGCAAGCGCCGCCGACGTCGGGGCCGTGCTGAGCGGGGCCGTGCTGAGCGGGGCCGGAGCCGTGGCAGGGCGCTGCTCGGCCGGCGGGGGCCGGGGCATTGACAGGCAGCTCCGCGGGGCCGGGGCACGGTCGGCGGGCAACGCAGCGCCGCCCTTTCTGGCCCTTTTCCCGGACTAAGCAGCCGGAGAGGGGGCTTCGAGCCTGGCAGAGCGGTTTCCCCTTTCTCCTCGAAGCCGATCCATGTCTTGACACACACACGGTTTCCCTGCGTTGAATTTGCGGACCGCGAGAGAAGTTCTTGGTGGGTTTGATCCCTTCCTTATAATAAAGCACCTTTTTGCTAACGAATGTTTCGCGGGCGGTGTACCAGAAGACCGTGAGCTATGAGAGTTGAGACATTTTTGGTGAAAATCACCAACCGGTCGGGAAACGAGCTGCATTTTCCCTTGCCATGGGAGGAGACGGGACGGGGCTCGTAGCACCCGGCACTGGGGTGCTGTGTTCTCCGGCTACCGCAGACCGGCACCGGGATGCTGGCGCTCGCTGCCCAACGCAGATCGGCCCCGGTTTTGTTTTCATCCCCACATTAATATTGCACCGTGCTTAACCGTAAAATGTCAATGCCTCGCAGCTGACTTCAGCTTTATAAAAGGCACTGATACATATTGGCAATCAAAAGAAAAACAGACAAAGCTGATAGGAATTAAAGAACGTGTGGGTCATGGCGTGTATGTGGAAGAAATGTTTGGCTTGGCGGTGTACGGATCCTGAGCTGATCTTGTGTGTGTGCGTCTTATGCCCTACGTTGCATAATGTTGCACACAGAGATCATGGGCTCTCAGCTTCAGCTAAGGATTTGTCTTGAGTTTGGGGTTATTTTTTTTCTGTATTATTCTCCTGAGGTTCTTCTTTGTCGTTTATTGCTTTTTTTTTTTTAATAGAGTCTCAAAGGTACAGACTCTGTAAATTAAACAAAACGTGAGAAGAAATACGGCGGTGATCCTAGTGCACGAAATATCACCAAGTAAACCACAAAATTTATGTCGCTGGTGTGTATAAACATTGTTTCGATATTATTTTAATTGAAATGTAAGATATTTTTAGGAAAAAAATTGAGCGAGATTTCAGAGCCTGCATATATCGCAATGAACATTCCTAACTGAAGAAATAAGATGTTGCAGGAGATCTCCCAGAAATTAGCGGCATGTTGTAAACGTTTTGTGGTGAAAAGAAAGTAATCGTGGCTCTTTTGCAGGTACCTCTCTTTGACCGAAATATCGGCAGATACTTCTGTTTTCTCCACAGGGATTTAAAAAAAAATACACAACCAAAAAACCACCAACAAAACCAAATCAAAAAACCCTAATAAAACCAAACCACCACAACAGGAACTTTTCTGTGGCGGTTTTGTGGTTGCTTCAAAAATACGAGTTGCTCTTTGAGAATATCGCACCTGTAAATTGTAGTGCTTCCTCAACCTAGATAGAATTACCTCTGATAAGGGGAGCATTCTTCACACCCGCGCTAATGCCACTGTCTGAAAGCGCTGGCATTTTGCGGAGGCAGTAGTACTAACAGGCGTTTGCTCAAGCCAGAACCCCTTTCTGTCTTGTGAACTGATCTCCTTTGGCTATTTTTAAGGCAGAAGGCATTGAACTAGTGGGACCCGGACCCAGCCTTAATTAAGTTGTTTATGTAATTAAACAATGAAAGGGAGTGGGAATCCGTAAAACTTCCGATATGCTTTAACAAGGTATTTCTTGTGGAAGCAGAGTTTCTTGTCGAGATTCTCAACAAGGCTGCTCGCCTTATATCGTGTCTTCCTGCCCGACGGGGCCTGTGCTGCTCGCCGACTTGAATACGCAGGACTCTCGTTGCTTTAGACCGGTCCAGCGGCGTGTGGCCCGGGACCATCTCCGGGAGCACGGGTGGTGTAAGCTCGACCCCGCCGCTCCTGGACCGGCTCGGCGCCCCTAAAGCTCCCTCGGGGTTGCTGGGATGCTCGGGCGTGACCCTGCGCTGCTCTCCCACGCTGCCCGGGGAGCTTCTCTTCCCATCTGTGCCTATTGTGTTCGCAGTTGGGTCCTTCTCTTCACCCTCCGCCGCGTCCTCCAACCTGTCTGTTCCCCCTCCTTCCCTCTCCCACCCCTCCACCCTCGAGCCCGCCTCTGATCTCCTGGATATTTTGTTTCTCTCTCTTTCTCAATGTGTGTTCCTGATGTGGTCCTGTCGGAAAAGCTCGTTTACTCTGCTCGGGTCTCCAGTGGTTTAAGGATAATGTTTATCAGAAGTGAACGTGCTCAACTTGTTTCCATTCAACTGCTGAGTGTGGGCTGAAATACCAAAGGTCAGATCTACAGTGAGTCGGTAGAGGGCAGGGGGAGACGAGAGGAATATGAAAACATAATATGCAACAGACTGTGGATCGCTTCTGACCTGCCTGGCAAAAAGATTATTTTTTTCAGGTAGGAAATCATTGTAGAATTGGAACGGAAAGGCAGCAGGGAGGGGAGGGCGGAGGGCGCGGGGTCGGGGCTCCTCCAGCCGGGGAAGGGCACGTGTGCCCGGGCAGGGGGCTCGCCCTGAGAAGCCGGCGGCTGCCCCGGCACGCACCCGCGCCCTCACCGCGGGGTCCCCGGCCTGACAAAGCAAAGCGGAGGGGAAGCTGTAAGAGACTCGAGCCAGTGCCAGACAGGAGCCGGGCTTCCACTCCCATTCCTTTCCCTCCGTGCCGAGAGAGTGACTGAGCGGTGCCGTCACGCACAGCGCGGCCGGAGCCCGGGGTACCGGCAGCTGGTGTCGCTCGGGAGTCGCCGCCCTTGTCTGCCTTCTCTCGACACTGCTGCGTCGCAGAGGGGAGACAGAGGCGCTCCCCTTCCTCTCCTTCCCTCAAACTCCGCTCTTTCGCCCTCTCTCCTCCACAAAACAGACTCGGCGTGAGCTGCCGGCTGCAAATCTCGTGTACGGCTGCAGCAGCCTCGGTGCGCGGCCGGTACCGGCGAGGCGGCGGCTGGCAGCCCCTGGCTGCCCCCGCCCGTGAAGGCCTTCTCCGGCGCTTTCCGGGACCGGGCAGGCCTCCAGACAGTGCCCAACCTCCCGCAGCTGAGAGCAGAGTCCCGACGCTGCGGTATCCCACCGCTCCGGCAGGGCTCCGTTGCGCCGCCGTGCCCACCTCGGCGTGTCCTGCTCCTTCCTCTCAGAGCCGCCTTCATGAGGCCTTTCTGTGTCTCGCTCTGCTCCACAGATGCCTCCGCTCTCCCCTTGTAGGAAGAAACCAGACAAATCCAACGCGGCACATTCCCCTCCAGCCCCTCTTTGAAGGTGCAGATTTTTATTGATTTTTTTTTTTTTTTAAGGGGGGAAGGAAGATAACCTCCTCACCTTCCTCGAGGGGAATGGGCTACTGAGGCGCTATTAAGGCAGAAGGATGCCCACATGGTAACGAATTTTGTGAGCAGAACGCCCTCTGATCCTTCCCAAAGGACACAATCCCCCCGGCCATGTATGCAGTCGGGTGGCCGTATTTTCCGAGGTGGCGTGGGGAAGGTCCGAGGGGCGGACGTGGTGCGGCGGCCGGAGGGACTGTCGGAGCTGCCCTGTCTTCCCCACTCCTAGCTCCTGCCATCCGGCTCAAAGCCGCGAAATCCACCCCCGGAAGCGAAACAGACAGTTTGGTGGGCAAAGAGCATCTTGGAGCCGGAGCAGGGGGGAGAGGATAACGCGGTGTAGGTGTCGGAGATTTTGGACGCCTCTGAAGGGCAGGTAGGGAAAAGCGGGCAGAGGCAGGTGGAATGTTAGCGACAATCTAGCGACAACCTCGAGTTTTTTCCGGAGATGACCCATCCCGGAGGGAAGGTACTGTGTGAAATTGAGAGAGATGAGACCCACGGAGCTTTGAAACGGGGCTTTCATTTGCACAGGGTTGTTCCTACACGTGAGCGTACAATATCCCACGGAATTTCTAGAGATCATTCCCGTTTTCTGCGAGGAACGAAACGCAGGATGAAGGGGCCTCCACGCATCACTGGCTGCCATGTGCATTTCCTTATGCCACAAAAGAGCTGAGCGCAGTAGGTTAGCGAGGGCAGCCTGCCTTAGCAGGCAGGGGGAGCGGGTGCGGGGCCGCTCGCGATCCTGGCTGACCTCGCCTCTCACGCTCCCCTCCGAGCGTGCGAGCCTGAAAATACCCGGCCTGACCCCTAGCTCTCAGGTGTGCTGACCCCCCTCGTAGCCTGGGACAAGAGCACATGCACCGGCAAACGCTTGTGCGGAAGAGAAGGGAGATTTTCACAGGGAGACGTCTTTTCCTGCTGGCGCGCCGCTGCAGTTAGGGTCCGCTGTCCCCCAACAGCTCCCTAACCCCTTGGCGACCCCCAGCCTTCTGCAGGGCCTGGCCTTGTTTTCCACTTGTCTTCCCCTCTTCGGGGGAAAAGGGCGTTTTGAGAATGATCCTGGCACAAGTTGCTGATCCGTCGTTGGTAGATGTTGTGCTTCTTGTTACAGCCTGCTACCTTATTTTAGCTCGCTAAAAACCACCAGCTTATACATTTGTGTTTGCGTAAACTGCCCGCGTTCATTTACTTGTGAGTCCGGAGGGGAGGGTATTTTTACCTTAATTTAATTAACGTAGTACTCAAACAAGAACGGAAATATGCGCAACAACTCCAAAACTCTCACAAGCTGGCAGGTAGAGAGGGAACTGTGCTGTGAGAGTGTGTGATTTCAATTTTAAGAAATTATTTTAACGTCAGGGACAAGATGGAGAATGGAAATATAACAGGATGAAATTTTGTTTAACAAAGTTTCATCAGATACAAATGAGCCATGTCTGGACATTTCCTGCATATTTATGAGGCAATGATGGGCAAAATATGGTCGGGTCTTGGAGTCACTTCGGTTGTCACAGACGCAAAATCTGAAGAAAACGAAACATAACAGGAAAGGCTTTTAGGTGTCCTGCTTTTGGGATAAGGACGCAACCTCTTGCAGAGCTCTCCTCCCTGGCGTGCAGAAGCAGGGAAGTTCAGTTTCAGAGGTCAGGAAATGCCCACGCGGTGTCGGGCTGTGTCGGGAGTTGGGCTGGAGCCCCTCGCTCGTTCTCGAGCAGTTTCTCTCGCCGCTGGGAGCCGGCTGGTTCCCCGGCTGGCTGGTTCCCTGGTCCCGCCGAGGCTCTCAGTCCCTACGAATCGCGGAGAGCCGTCCGCTGGAGTGGCGGGAGAAGGGCAGGATCTGTAGAAACTCAGACGACCCGTGGAGAGTGACTGCGGGCATTTGACCCATTCTCAGGAGAAAAGAGGAGACCGACACACCCGGTTACACTGTCAGGGTTAAGCCCGCCGTCTCGGGGCTGTACAAACCCTCTGCAGTGAAGGCATGTGCATGCACTTCACTGGAGCACGCTGAAGACGGGTGAACAGGTGAAATAAATGCACAGTAGTGCTAAGCCGGGAGAAAGGCCGCGGGTTAAGGACGTCCCCGCGGACCAAGTTTCCCCGGCAAACCCCGCCGCGCCTTCCGCCGCTGCCGAGACCCGGGGCTGTCCCAGTTCCTCTCTCCGGCATAGGGAGTTCCACCTGGTCTATGGCATCGGTGCCACTGTCATATCCCTTTCACCCTCTCTTGAATATTCAGATCGAGGTCGAGAGGGTTAGGTGGGGTGTCTTAATGATGTGTTAGCTGCTTGGACAGATTTAATAACTTTGCCGCCAATCGTACTTAGCAACCCCTCTGGAAACCAGACAGTGTCTCATTAGGGCTTTCCTGGTGCAAGAATTTGACTTGAATGAGCCGTGTTAAGTTAATTTCTATTTGCACTAGGATTTGTTTAATGACATATAGGGGAATAGACAACTCTCGTGGACCAGACCATTAAGCTACAGAGGGCTAGATTTTAAAAGCGTATTTTTTTTTTCTAATAAAGAAATTGGGTTTTCATTTGTCGCATGTTCCATGAATTTAAAGTAAATTTAAAAAATGACTCTATTGTTCTGCCTTAAATTATAGGAACCAATTGGGAATTCCTAGGCAATTTTCTCAATTTCTGCCTTCGCTTCTGCAACACCTAGTACTAGTGCCACCTACAGGAACAATTGCATTTTCGAGCTGCCTTCAAGTAACCAGAATTCTGCGTTTGAGAGTCCTGGTAGCTCTGTCGTCGTCGTGGACGCACAGCAGCTAGTCTGACTTCGAAAGACGTTGTTTTTCCTCGTGGCTTTCGTTTGAGATCACGGACTGATGCAGGTTCGCTCTTCCGTGCCACGGCAGTGGGAGGGACGGAGCCCTTCCCGCGGGAACCCGGAGGTGCAGCCAGCAAAGGTGAGGGGCAGCACCGCCTGCTTTCACCAAGAAGCGTTTCGGGTGTCCCGAGCTGGTGATGCCCCGCTCGGTGCCGGGGAGGGGGCCAGACAGAGCATGGGCGGCCGGCCGCCCGCTTCCGCTTGCGCCGACAGAGCCCAGCACACCTAAGGATATGGGGAATTTAGGAACTCTCCTGCACGGCGACTTAAATTCACGCCGGTTTATCTCCTGGCTGTGTTGTTATGAAAGGCAGCTGTAAGCCAAGCGCGGCTCCGGGGACCTCCCCTGCACAGCGCGCGGCACTACTTCGCTTGACGCTTTATAATGAGCAATGTCTTACAGGGGAAGAATAATTATCCCCCTCTCGTCTCTTTGGTGGAGGAGGCCTTGGCTGCCAGGGAGGCTCTCCTTCGCTGCGGCCGTGCAGTCCCGTGCAGTGAGGCCGAAGGGGTTCGGGGGGCTGGGGGAGAGATGGCGACCACCGGCACGGGCTGCACTCCCACAGCTGGCTCCCACAGCCGGGGAGGAAGTTTCCTTGTTTGAATCTGTGTCCACTAATCCTTTCCCACGGTTAACCCGACCCCCTAAATATTTGGTTTTGGGACCTAAGGCCGGTGACGATACTTCCTGATCAGGCTTGGAAGTGCACCTTTTCTTTTTCTCGATTCTTTATCTTTAAGGGTTTCCAGTTCCCGTGGCTTTACTTGTTCAAACACACTTTATCCAAAAATGTGTGCACGGATACCTTCATCCTATGCATTAGGCTCTTTGTTGTCCTGCTGCTCTGGACCTCCGAGGTGACCTGCGGTTCTTCTGCAGGTGGGAGCACCTGTGTCATGCAGCGCACAGAACACAGCTGCCTGTCCGGGTGAAAAAGGGCTGCGTTTGCCTTCGAGACCATGTCTTCCCCTGCATTACACAGTCACAAAACATCGAGCTGTTTGGGTTTTTTCCCCTGATAGAGCAGGAAATGAGAGAGAAGGGGAGAGAAGAGCTTTTTGGTCTATGATGAAAGGTTTGTGGCCATTTTAATGTTTTACTGCCTGTAGAAAACTCGGTCATTACCACCCTGAGGGTTTTCTTTCGTTGAGATAATAAAACGGAAACACACTCCCTCCCCAGCCACTACCACGACAACAACAAAAGGATTCGAGAAAAGAGAGCCGAGCTGCCCTTATTCCCTGTCCCATCCCACCTGCCTTGCGTGGGTCCTCGGGGGGCCTCAGCGTCGACCCCAGAGGTGTCTCATTATTGATGAGCATGAAAACAAATTACTTGAGAGGTGAAATAGCAAAGATGTAACGGGGCTCGGAGTTCACTGTGAGTTGCGGAGTTTCATGAAGTAAACGAAAGTTTCTTCCTCTCCGGCTCAAAGTTTTTGCGATGTAACTCGGTAGGTTTTGTTACACGGCGGATCCGGTGCCGAGCTCTAACCGCTTACACCACGCGTGGAAATGAAAGCGTTATCCCACCATCACTGCTGCAAACCACTCGAGTGCCATATTGCAGTTATCCCCAGCAGCCCTCGCCGCCGCTCCCCCGCCAGAAGCCCCTCGGCGGCACAGCCAGCGGGCGGGAAGGTCCGGCAGGCCGGCGGGACGAGCCACAATAGCCCGTAGCTGCCGAACAGCCGCTGCGCCCGGGCTGGCCGGGCAAGGGGGCCGGTTTTCGCCGTCCAGGTTTCGTTTGCAAAACGGTTCTCTCCTGCAGCTGCAGTGTAATACGAAGAGGGTAAAACCCACCCAGCTCATTTGCAAAGTTGAGGCGCCGCAATGTTTAATGCAGAATAGTGCTGGAAATACACGTTTTTATTTCCTTTGGGGAAGACCGCTGTTGCGAGAAGATTGCTGCCCCTCGCCACTGCCTGCCTAAACGGAACTCGCCTTCCGGGAAGGGCAGATGCCCTTCGGCGCGGAGGTTTTTCTTTCCCTCGGGATTCTGGCAGAGTCAGAAAACGACACTTCAGAGTGACTTCTCCATGAGTTTTCTGCCAAATGCAGCCATAACGACTAACCCAGGGATGATGCGGCACCAGTCGCGCTGCTGAGGGGCATTTCGGCTTCCCTGCCGTGCTCTGACTCTGCCCACATACCCCTTTTCCTGCACTCGCTGATGTCCTTGTCCCAGAGGCTGTAGGTGTCCGACAAGGGTATCTCCCTGCCGGGACCCCCATCCAGCCCCGAGGGACGCGTGCAGCCCAGAGGATGAGGAAGACGGGCGGCCCACAGCCAGCAAACCGGAACGTCGGGTCGATTCTTGTCCCCTTCTGCAGCTGTTCCAAGCTTAAATCCCGGCTGCCGCCCTGGAAAAAGCGCAGCAGGACCAGGGCCTGGGCTGCAGAAGCGCCCCGCTCCTGGCAGCTGAGTCCCGGTGGGGGGAATTCCCAGGCTGAAGAGCCGGATACGGCCTTTACAGTCCATGTGTTGTCCCGAAAAGGGTTCTTTCACCCGGTGTGCAAGAAGCCGATCCACACATATTGCTCTGGGATTGCTTTCAGCGGTGAAGCCGGAGGGAAGAAGGCGAGGGAATTTTGCTTCATACTTTGCGTAACTTGTACCAAAAAATTATACCTCCTGTGCTGAGCACCGAAGCAGAGTCTCAGCAGCTGTGGGCGTCTCGGCTCCACAGGGACTGCTCCCTCTTAGCCACGGCTCAGGCTCTATCGGGACATCCCAGTGTCACCGACCTGGCCCTGGGACAGAGACCGTGTCACAGGCCCTGCTGCCCTGCTGCTGACCACCTGCCCCTGCCAGTGTCCTAGTCTTACTAGTGTTTCTCTTGACAGTTTTCCTCCTCACCAGGGATGAGATTTGAAATATCCCCGTGTGGGACATTTGTCTTCAGGGTGTTTTAGTTAATCTCTGAGCACCTAATAAGGCAGAAAACATTCAGCAACGGGGGAGGGAAACATAAGGGCTGTGGGAAGCGTGGGCTTTTCCTGCTACTTGTAGGAGACCTACAGGCTTGTGACCTAAATGCTTGTAGGAGACAAATGTGATGGAGAAAAGGGTGATGCCGACACCTCCAGAAAAAGTTTGCTGGTGAGAGGTCCAAGAATAATTGCTGTGAAGGACCCCATGTAGCTCTGCTGGAGATGCTGCATGGCGACTTTCCACAGTCTTGGACCAGGGCTTCTCTCCATGGTGAAGGTCGATGCTTACCCTATATCAGGGAAATCACAAGTGTCCTGGGCAGGAGGCCGAGCTGGAAGCTTCCCTTCCAGGTCTGTGTGATATCTACTGAATTTTTCTTGGCTTCCCAGATTGAGACCTGGAACCAAGGCCTAACCAAGGCAAGTGACCTGCTGCTGGTCACTTCACAGGGACAGCATGGAGTGGCCAAGGCAGGGCTTGGGTGCAGATTCATTGATTAGTTACCATATCTATGAATTCAGCAACTGCTCAGCAGTTTGGGAAATTCATCTCAGCTTTATTGTCAAAACATGCGGAACTTTGTCCAGCATCTCTCATTCAGAGAGTCTTCATCCAGAGTTCTGTGAACAGCCTCTGAGTCTCTGGATAACACGGTATGAGCCACACAGCTTCTATCTCCCTCTTTACACATATATGGACACCCTCCGCTTACAATAGGATAAAATGTCACTTGGGGAAAAAAAAAGCAAACGACATCCAGTTGTTCTGCACATTTGAAGGGTTCGTTTGTTCTTTGTATGCACACAATTTAGGATGAAGGTGGGGGCTTCCATACGATTTGAATAAAGCACCTTTCTACCTTGTAGTTTTTAACCTATACCTTCCACTAGTGAATTGTGACTACCAAAAGAAAATAATTTGTATATTATAAATCCCACTCTTGCTAAACCAAATAATTGCGATGTTCTGAATAGAAAAATTAATTTAAAAGAATAAAATAATTGCAGTAGAATTATTAATGTATTGTTGTTGCAAATTTACAGTCATTTTGTATTTGCACAGTTACAGCAACGTAGAAGGTACAAAAATGCTATCAAGACCAGCTTCCTATACTAATAACTGTACAACTTTCTTTTAAAAAATTGTAGCTGTTTTCTTCAAGTTTAATTTTTTTCTTCCTATTACCTTCAGTATTTCTATGCCTACATGCATAAAATACAGTTTCTCATTTGCAAACAAATTTGAACATTCTCTTTGGAGAAAAAAATGTGAAAGAGGTAGAATTATATTGGGAATATGTAATGTAAATGACAAAAATTATTTTTAGTTTGTCTTTCAGAAGCCTTTTTTTTAGAAGTCAGATAAAATTTTTGTGCTCGTACATCCTGGTTTGTATTTTCTTTGAATGTACAGGTGCACATTGAATTTCGTCTTGCTTTGGTGTATGTATCTGGCTATATGCATAACTCGTTGGGTTAAGGGACAGGTGTTGTTAGCCTGTTAGGACGTGCAAATACATTGGCGACGGGGAAAGGAATTTACACATTCTGGGCTCTGTACCTGTGGATCGGCGTGGAAAGGTCGAGCGCAGGGAGTGAATGACGCTTGCTCCAAGGGCCCGGCTCTGTGAAGCTGGACGCCCGCCGTGACACTGCAGGACCGCAGGGGCTCTTTCCCCGCAAAAGCATCGTTTTCCAGCCTCCCCAGGTGACACCCGCCCAACGCCAGCTCAAGACGACCACATGAAAACTGCGTGAGCCTGTCCCTTGTGCCTGTCCTTGTTCTTTCATAGCGGCTATTTCCTTTCTCCCGGTCCCGGGGGCCACACCCGGTCCCCGCGGGACGCAGTCTCTGCTTTTTGCGACCCGCACCCGGAGGAAAGGGACACAGTGAAGCAATATTGGCTGTGAACGGGGTAAAATTCGCGATCGCTCGAGATCTTATCACTTCGGAAAAGCCAGCTTTTTGAAAGGAAAGCTGTAGACTCACGTTGCCCACGCCATCCCTCACTTCCAGCTGGAGCACACCTCGGAAAGAGAGGCGCAGCAGAGGTGAGGCATCGGGACCGTTCTGCCTTGACACCACACACCACGATGCGGGCGCTGCGCGTAGCTCTGCTCCGCGGGAGAAGAGACCTCCAGCCCGGCTGCCGGGGAGCAGAGAGAGCCCGCGGGTCGGGAAACGTCCCCGCTTTCTTTCCCGGCGGTAAGGATACCGGTGTGCGACAGCCCTTTCCCATTGCACTATCCATAAATAATAGAGAGAGAGAGAGAGTTGTGTGTATAAATTCACGTGTGTGTGTTTCCAGCATTAGCTTTACACGAACTGGGGCGTTTTTCTGAGAGTGGGACGTGGTTCCTTTCCCGGGAAATTTGCTGGAATAATCAGAGCAGCCTTTGGCCCGGCTCCCGAACTGATGCTCCCCGACTGTGTGCTTAAACCCAACGTGTTTTTTCCTGTTCGTTTATTTTGCTCTTGGTGTGCTTTTGGACTCTCTAAATAAACTGCCGGTAATATCCCTAAATCCCTTCTGGCGTCAGGAGCAAACGTAGCAAACGCAGGCACTTCTGCCTGTTTTTCCATCTCTCCTTGAATTTTTGAGGCAGATAGGAAAGAGGTGGGGGTAGGCACTACTGTAATGTGGACACAGAAGGAGAGAGAAACCTATTTTCTTGAGTCTGGAGGGTGACACTTCTCCTGGCAAGAGCCTGCAGTCCGTGCCGGAGTGGGCGGCGGCTGGCGGGTCCGGCTGCGGGGAGCCCTCCCAGCTCCGCGCCGGCTGGAGGGGCAGCTCTGCTCTGCCGGTTTGCCGAGGCTTTGCATGCCTGGAGAGGCTATTGCGCTTCTCCTAGAATATTTCTACACCCTGCACGGTCGGAAGACGTGATCTGCGAGAGAAATGGTTCTGCCCGCACCCGCTGTCTTCGGGGCTGAATTTGCAGCAAGGGGAGGCAGGAGCACTACATCTTTGTTCCTCAGGGAAATCTAGTTTTATTCTCTTGCTAATCTGATATTGGGAGTGATTAGGGATTTGTAGCAATACTTGCCTCTTCCTGTTTATCAGGGATCTCTCTGAGAGTAGCCACCATCCTCCAAAACGTCCCGTGTGTGCCTCTGACACAGGGCACCACAGAGGAGGCTCAGGGTCGGACCTCGATGCCTCCCAGAGTGGAGGTGTCACCCCCCAGCTGTGGGGCTTTTTTCACAGGTCCTGGGAAAGCACCCCTAGGGGAGAAGGAAACAAGTAATGGAAGCTCCTTCTCCGGGCATTGGATTACGGTCGGTGGGCCTGCCCCATCCGAGCCACGATGCTGCAAGCCTTTGGCCCACCAGGCAGTCTCTGGGTCCCGTCCAGAGCAGGGACAAAGGGTGAGCCCATTGTCCAGCGGTGACTGCAGCAGCGCCGGATCCCTACAGCTCCCGTAGCCACGGCTATCGCGCTCCCCCTTGTCTGCCAGCCATCTCTTAAAGTGCGGCTTTGCATTTAAAATTGAGAAGAGTCTCAGCAGCTGCTCTCAGGTTGCTCTGAGCTGTGGTTGGAATAACCCTTACTTGGTGAATAGCTGGGGTGGAGGAAAGTCTCTGAGCTTAACTGTGCTGGGAATTTTCCACTTTCGTTTCACTGACAGAAACTGTTTTTTTTCCTTTGGAAAGTATTTCAGGCCTCTGTGTGATTAAATACATCTGCATCGTTTAGGATGGGGCATTGCAGTGATAGAGAATGAGACTGTGACTTTCTGGTGGGTCATGGCAAGGCTGCAGGCATTGTAGTGCAGAGAATATTCACGTATCAGAGGGTTCTCTCTCACTAGCTCCTGTCCTATCTCCCGTCTGCCATGGAGGTAATACTGGGCTAAGTGCATTGTTTGTAACTCCCTTGTATGCTGGAGTCAATCACACAATATTTGAGAATAACTAGTAAGTTGTTACAGACTGATTCAAGCCTTATTCAGGCGATGTATGGTGCCATCTGTTTGAAAGAAGGCAAATACTGCGTTGATAGTGGTGACGATTATTTGTTGTAACACAAGACCAAAGGAAACAAGATCGATACACTTTCAAAGAACAGGTTAGCTCTCGCTGACAGCAAGTTTCTCTTTCTTCATTCTTCCCTCTTACAGTCCCAGGATAGTTTTAACTTTCTGATTTCCCTCTTTCTCTGGTGTCAATATTGCACTTGAATAAGATCACTTACAACCAAACAAGGGCTTCTCTGCTAATAGCCTCTGTCCATGAAACCCATTTTTATTTTACCAGCACTTTAATACTATGAAAATCCTGTAGTGCTTCCTGAGACCCAGTGAATCACCTCGTGAAGGACTTAAGAAATCTGGGGTTTTTTCTGATCTTTCTTCAGGTCATATTTGTCTGCCTGCAAGGATGCAAACCTGAAAATCTTTCCTCTGACCCACGGGGCAACAATCCCTTCAAGTTGATCACAGTGCATGGGAAGAACAAGTCCTCTCAGACAACTCAGTGTGTTAAAGCCACCAAGGTGATCTGCTGTGCCCAGCTGTGGGCAGAAGGCAGCCTCTCCTGCACTGCCAAGTGAGGGAGAAGCTGTCTGACACTGGCATGCCTGGCATTTCACGCATATTGCCTGACACTAACACAGTCAAGCCCAGGTTTCCAGGTGTGTTCTTTCTGGGCTTAATTCTACCACCACGTACCAGAGCAAGTAGTATCTTATTCATCAGTGAATTTCACTCAGTCAGGTAGATGGAATTAGTCCTACAGCAGCAACAGCAGCTTTTTACCTGCATCCTTTCCAACAGTCCCTACGTGGCCTTCCCACCACAACAATAAACAGAAGCTCCCAGAAAGCAACAAGTTCAGAGAGATATGGCTCCTCGCCAGTTTGAATTTTACTAGGTGATGTTTTCTTTAAGACCTTGAGCTATAAAATATCCATTCTAGTATTGAGCTCCTGGGAGGACAAAAAACCTTCAATACAATGGAGAACTAAACACTTTCAAATATACTTATCTAAGGGATATCAGCACTGACTTTTGTGCATGCTGCTCCTAATATGAATCTACCTAGCCTCTGCTTTCAGAGACCAAAGATTAAAATGACTTCATCTTCTAGACAGGTAGTCCCTATACTTGATAGCAGGAGTGGATTACAATCTGTCCCACCCTTCCTGCTATTACCCTTCCTTCTGTTCCTGCACTTAAATCTGGACATATATGGACATTGAGGAAGAGGGTTTGTGCCTACCAGCAGCTACAATACTCGTGTGAGTACTTCAGCCTGGTGGATGGTGATCAAGTCATGGGTTAACAGCTGAATAACTGGGCACAACACCTCAGTACCAGCTTGCTCCATGTGCAATGACTCACCTGAGATACTTTTCTGACTTTTTATTCTCCTTCATTTAGGTCACATCCAACTCCGTATTGCAAGGTGCTGAGTAACAGCTTAGGATCCCTATCAAGTAATGGCTCCAGGGTTTGTTTACCAACATCCACTGGAGACTCCAGCTTTTCTGTAGAAACAGAAACCGAGCCCAGGCTTATCCAGGTATCAAGCTGTCACATTCCTTGGGGCCTGTAGAGCAAACTGGCCTTTGTGAAGAATGTTTACCATGACTGTGAGGCAGCTGTGTTTAGAGAGTCATTTCAAGAAAGTCAAGAAATAACCAGTAGGATTTCCATAACAGATTTATACCTATCTGTGAGGGAAGAACAACTGTTCATCAATTGGAGCTTTGTATCTACCACAGGTAATACAGTGAAGTAGCAATGATGAGACTCAAAGTCAGACAAGGATG
Organism: Irena cyanogastra; assembly: GCA_013397155.1. Taxonomy (NCBI): domain Eukaryota; kingdom Metazoa; phylum Chordata; class Aves; order Passeriformes; family Irenidae; genus Irena; species Irena cyanogastra. The sequence goes on along the minus strand of VWZV01012926.1, from coordinate 773,730 downwards.
CAGGGAAGTCCTCAGGGTCAACTCTAGCTCTGGTTTTAATTTATCAATTATTTTAGGATCTGTTCCTGAAACATTAATAGATAATTGGTGTAGTCCTGAGCTCTGTGCCCCTGCAAAGTATTCCCTCCCAGTGGGAGTGACATTAGCTTTAGGTTCTCACTGTGTGAGCATTGTGCCTGCAGCCCTTTTGATTTTTTTGCAGCTTCCAGCTTACTAGCTGTGGAAAGATATGCTGTCAAATTTAGGATCCAGGAGAGAGCTAGACACAGGAGAGGCTTCTCCCAGTTTCAGGACAGGAGTAAATTTTGCTATAAATAGTATCCTGTGTGTAAGGAATTCTGTCCATTTTCTTCTAAACTGCAGCACACTTCTGTCCCAAATATCTCCTTTTCCGTGCCCCCAAGTACCTGATGGAACCAAGCATAGCACATAAAAGAGGATTGAGCAAACTATGAGGAAGCTTATCAAGGATGTGCCTCTTCCAAGAACTGACTGTGGAGTATATTGCTTTAACTCACTCACTTAGATGCTATTTCACACAGAGAGGAGAGGTCCTTTAATGGACAGACAAATAGATCAGTTGTAATTTTGTTTTGCTTGGAGGATGATTTTTTTCCCTACCAATACATTGTAGGAAAATGCCTCCTACAGACTTTCAGGGAACATTTTAAAACTTATATTAATCACCTCCTTTCAGAGGTTTATCTCCTGTAATTAACTCAAGATTTCAAAATTTTCCAGACAAAAAGCTGCAGAAATGTTAAGATATGAATTCTTAATATTTCTACCAAACCCTTTTCTTGTTTCCTTCCATTTTAACATAATTGACAATGAAGATTCTTGTCTCACTATGATCTTATTTTCTATTTTTGCTGTTGACATGTATTTATGACTAAAATATGAAGTTATCATTATTGTAAAACTGGTAGAACTGCAAAAATTATATTTGCTACCCAAATGAAATATCCAAATATAATGATAAATAAATGAAGTAACTCATGTAAAAGATTTATTTTCTCTGAATGAATGCAAAGTGCAATATTTTGGAAGCTGTAGGGCCAAGTTTTGCCTGACGATTCACCTGCTGTGCCAGAGAGGGTAGGAGCTACCAAAAGATGTGAAAGAAGATTTATACTGTATAACAGATGACAACTGTCTTGTAAGCTCAAACTCTCACAGCTTATGCTTTCACTCTGAAGTTCCTTGAGACAGTTACTTGATTTGTGAAAGTCCAGTTGGTAACTGGCAAACATGTACATGCAAAGAAGCCACAGAAGCCAGCAGCAGCCAAACGCAGGCATCTGAAGGCAAAATTTTGTTTATGAAGTAAAACTGCAAATAATGCAATAGCACTCCCTCACCCCCACTCCTCCCCAAAATGTCCCAGCACCCCACTGTTGCTCTGTCCCTTAAGAATGTTCAGGATGTGGTGGAAATACTGGGAGGGAGGAAACTCAGTCCGCAACTTTTCTGCAGGGTTTCACTAGGAGGAGCCATACGATGTGTAATGAATGTGCAGAGCTGTTTGCCATTAGTATACATCTGAACTGCTCCCAGGGCAGCATTTTTGCTGCTGCCATTTACCTTTGTAATAAATACTTTTCAAATAGATCAGAAGGTAAAACTGACTCAAATTACTGTGATCCTTTGGTTTCTCAGTATGCAATTTTTATAGACTTCATTCTGCCACCAAGAGGACAGTAACTCTAATTACCACATCACATATACACCTTATGTAGGACTGTAGTATTTTCTGAAACGTTTCTATATCTTCTTCTCTATTTAGTACAACTGTGAGCACAGCTGGGCATGATCCTACTTGATGATTCACTTGCAGTAGAAACAATTATCAATAATAACAATATGGGGAGTCAAGAGTGGGAAGGCGACTTATCACTTGAATTCTACAGTTCATCCCTAGGGAAAGTATAGATATACATTTAAGGTACTGAAAATGGCACAGACTAACCCTACTTCAGGTTAGAAAACACAGGGGGAAAAAAGGATGAATAATGAGGGGGACTGCCTTTGGAAGGGCATTTGCCTTACTGTTACCTCCATGTTCCTTCAGGAAACCTGAAAGTCCCTGTGGGCACATCCACAGAGAAGATAGCCACAGCTCAGTCTCCTGTTTTACCTCTTGGACTGCTGTGTCCCTCTGAGGTGAGTAATGCTGCATGTCTGCTTCTAAGTGCAGGGGTAAAGCTCTATAACTCCTTCCCATTTCTGATTAGAGTTTTTTCCTCAGGCAACAGTAATTACTTTTCCCAGCCAGTAAATTCCTGAGGGCTCATGACAGATGGGTGCCAGTACCATAGGCAGGAAGTACAGCTGTCAGTATCTCTACCCTGGCAAGGCACACATCTTCCAATGGCTGAGAGCCTGAAGGCATTTGCTACACCATTCAGAGAGTGGAGGGAAACTCTGCTGTTGAAGTGATTCCCAGTGATGGTTTAGGGGCATTTACTTGTGTGAGCTGGAACTGTATGAGTAGCTGATGCTAGGGAGGAGCAATAGACATCAGCATCAGGAGCCTTTGCTGGGTCACCTCCACCAGCCATAAGGGACCTGGAGGGTCCAGTGAATTACCCACCAGTGTTCTTCATTTTTTCTGTTATAGGAACCATAGATGGACTGTTCAAAATCCCTGAAGCGTTTACTTTTCAGTTCTGTACTGTATGAGGGGGTCCACACTACATAAAGATGTAAGAGAACAAAAAATAAATATCCAATTTGCATATTTCCAATGTACACAAAGGCATTAAGTTTCTTGCAAAATTAGAAAAAGTCACACGTGTGATTCTTGGGGTATTTTTTAAGGAAACAAATTACAGGTTTTTTTCAAAACCAGCATTTAAACATTTTCCTTACAGTGCATTCCTTGGAAATGCAGGCTGAGGGCTTAGATGTCTCTCTGCTTAAACCTACTGTATTATTTCTGTTTTCAGATAGACTCCATTGAGATCTCTGTGAAATGAATGATGCGACTTACCAGTATCATACAAGCTGTTCCAAGAATATCAGCAAGGCACTGGAATGTGGCAGGGGGACTGGAGACTCTCCTGAGAAGGTTTTACCCAGTGATGGATAATATATTTGTGCTACTACTTTAGTACAAGTGTCTTCTATAATGCTAAAGTTTGCTTTCAAATAAAACATAAATTGCACATCTGGTTGGAAGAAATAAATGCAATAGTGCTTCAAAGACTATCTGTCAGACTTAAAAAGCAAAGAGATGAGGATTTATTGGTGTTTTTATTATTAACATAAAAGCCTGGGGATCTCAAAATAGACCAGGGTTATAGGTAAATATGGGTTCTATTTTCTCCTTTGTTCGCCTTAACGTATTAGCATCAAGCTAAAAAGGATCATCTGAATGTTAATATGTTTACTGTGTGCACATGGATGTTAGCTTAAAAAATACATAGATGTAAAAGACTGTAGAGTAAAGTGTGCACTACAAGTATATTCATAATCTTAAACATTTCAGACAGCAGCTTCATTCTGGAGATATTATTTGCTTAAGAAACCCCACTCTTGTACTTTCCCAGTCTTTCAAGACCTTTGTGAAGCAGCAGTGAGCTGCTTCTGTGCACAGGCTTGGGATGGACCTCTATTTGCAAATGAACAAGCAGCGAAGGAAGCGGGAGTTTCTAAAATAGATTACTTATAAAATTATAATTTGAGGAAGCTGAAGTAAAAATAACATCTCCAAATCAGCAAATACTGGGGGGCTTGAAGACATACACATTAGATTTCCTGCCTGAGCTGCTGGTGGCTTCAGCCTCCTTTCCAGGAGAAAATTATCCTATGCAATGCTGGTTAAAGCCTTGCGTGAGTCACTTGAGGTGCTGGAGAGGGCTGTACAAATCCTGGTCTCACTTTCTCCTAAAAATTGTCTGCAAGAGGTTCAATTTTGCTGTGTCAGGACTGGGTTGAATCTTTCATGGGATTTAAGTCAAATCCTTGGCAACCACTTTCAGATTTTATAACAAAATCTGACCTATGTGTTAAAGTGAGGACATTGTTTTGCTGGGTTATTGCTTAATTACTAAATGAAGAAATATTAAGTACAAATTTAATGACTCATACAATATTTCCAAATGACATGTACTATAAAGTCCCATTTACATCTACCACACTGGTGTTTAACTCACTTTCCATTATTTCTGAGGCCATTAATGTCAGTAATTACAGCAGGTAACATGTCTAATATTGAGTGTACTGTGGAATAAAGCAATGTTGAGCTCCTGCAGTGTGTTTTATATTAAGTACAAAAAGCTTCTGATACAGTTAATGTAACTATAAATCTTAACTCAAATGCTTATATGTCTCGTTTATGACCTGAATAAACTCTGAGGCAGAAGCAGGGCAGCTGAATAGCCGCTCGCTGCCAAACCGCACATTCAGCGGAATATGCACTTACAATATCCTTTTCATATTGCATAATAACAGAAAGACAGAAAACAGGCTGAGTGTTTTCTCCAAATTAAGTTGGGGCTTTTTTCCAGAACACTGAGTTTAATGGTAAAAAAAAATTCCTAATACACACGAACTTTAAAATCATAAATATATAAATAGAACATAAAATTTAAAATAGTGTGGAGGATTTTTTCCAGTAGAAATCCAGCCTGTGCTTATGATAAGAGCTGCTCTACAGGTTTTGCTGTGTTAAATATTGAGCACCCTGCCACTTGGAGAATGCACCTCGCTCTGCCCCTTTGGGAAGGCTGCTGGATTGGCCTGGATGTAGAGGTGGCCAGAAATCACATTCAGCTCTGGAAGAACTGGCATTCACTGTGTGTGAGCTGCCAAAGGAAAACTGGGCTTTGAGGGCAAACCTTTGGAAAGAACCTTTTGGAAGGCTGTGCTGTTGGTGCCTGATAAGATGGTTTGGTCTGACTTTGTGCTCGCTTGCACCCACTGTTACAAGCCCTGAGCAGAATAGTGTGTGCTGAGAACAAGGTAAGCACCAGTTAAAGTCCTGCCAGGGCTCTGACTTCCAATGTCAGCCCCTGTGTGCTGTGGCACCCGCGTGTCCCCAAACATCAGCACATACTTGGTGAGGCTTCAGCCCAGGTGCCTGCAGCTTGAGGGTGGCTGTGGCATGGGAGCCTGCAGAATGGAACAGGGAGTGAAATCATTTGATCCACAAAAAATAAGATTTAGGTGCAAGTTGCACTGGAGATCACAAAATTAGGCTCAGAGAGAGATCAACTACCAAAAAGCAGAAGCCCTACTTCAATCAATTTCCACTGAAATCAATTCCTTTGGATGGGAAGTTCTCCTTAAAGACCTTTGGTACAGTATGACCCTTCAATATTAAGCATGTCAACATTTAAATTGATGATGCTATTTTTTGTAGAGCTATTTACAAGGGGAGTATTTCCCTCTGAATTTGTAATAAATCATGTAAGACATCTTTTCATTCCATTTCCCTTTAGAAAGAAATATTTGGTAGTTTAAAATATTTAATGTAGTGGAAAATCTAAAGGGAAAAATAAAGCATCAATAGACTATTTCAGCAGCAGAAACCATTTGGGAGATGCTTAACCACCTAAGCTCTTCTCCAAATTTATTTGGAAAGGGACCTATAAAGAGCTCATCGCTTTCCATCTCCATTTTCATATGTGCAGCATATGCAATAGTTTAGCTTTGTACTCACACTCTGAGCTGATCTTGATGGTGAGCTGAAGTAACTTGAGATCACCATTTCTTTCTCCTTATGACAGTTCTGGAACATTTGGCTGACTAATTACCTTGTTACTAGTCAGGTTTTTTTTTAACATTTGACTTTATTTATGAATGTACATGCACAAGAAGGGTAGGAGCCACACACACAAGATACCATTTTAAAACAGAGGATTATTACACCACCATGCTTTCCCTGCACTTGTGATAGGACAACTACACAGGCAAGATAAAATTTTACTAATGTCCAGTACTTTGCCTTGTCCATTGCTCAGCACAGACCAAACTCAAAGACTGACATGAAGGTGTGATCAAGGTCTTCCTCAGTCAAGTGCAAATCTTCCCCTTATTTCAAGGGTTGATGGTCTAAACTTTAAAACACAGATACTATGAAGCATAAGGCCTGTATCGTGGGCAGTGTCTGTTTCTGAATCCAGTGCCTTTGTACAGATTTATACATAAATATATAATATATACCTATTTACTTACCTCTTGTGTTGAAGATGTTTTTTGCTGTACCCAAATATTAATGTATAACTTTTAAAAGCTGAACCCCATAAACAGCAGCATGTACTTTCTCCCCATACCTTTATTTCTATTTATTTTCAGCAGTGTCTGGCTTAGCAGTGTCTTGCATTCTTCAGAGCTCAAAAAGAAATCCAGGCAGTGATCCCACCTCTCAGCCCTCTACTGCAGACCCCTGCTGAAATCCTGGTAAAAAGTGACACAGCGCTGAATCACAGCATTGGTGTCAACACTACATACATACTCATTTATTCAGCCAGAGAAGATTATGTTCCCTGAAAAACTGATTGCTAGCTTCTATAGGGCTGAGTCACATTAATCTGACAGACTGCTTCCAGAAAGAGCAGCATAGCTGTAAGGATGAAAAATGTCTCACTGATTTATAGTAAAAGTGTAAGTAGACATCCTGAAGGGATGTAATTAAAAAGAAAAAAAAAGTAGCTGCAGTAAGGAGGGGAGACATGTTAGGTGATGACAGGTGGTTTTATCCCAGTGGAAGGTAATTTACTTCAGCATTTCTTTGGGGGGCTCTGTGGCTGCAGGAGGACTAAAGTAGAAGAGGATGATGAGAGAGAAATACATACCAGGTATCAAAAGGGACAAGGAAACAGGGGTAAGGCTTTGAAAGTTCACACATGGTCAGAAACCTGGAGCTAAGAAACAGAATTCAGGAGGCAGAAGGACTGGTGTGGAGACCCAGGGGGATTGGGACTTAAAATCCATCTGGGAGAAACTAGCACCTTCAGTTAAGGGGCTAACAGAAAGAAAGAATTAGCAATTAAGACTGACTGGGAGACAGGAGCAGCAGTGGCTGAACCAAGTAGCCAGATATGAGGAAGGCACAGGAATGGGACCCAGATGGTTAGAGGAGAGTCAGACAGAGCTAGATGAGGAAACATTTTTTAGACACTATAACCCATTCACTGGTCATTGCAGGGCAGAAAATGGATTATGAGAACCCTGGGTCATTTCGCTGCTCTGGTCTCAGCCCCTAGGAAAGATGTCCTTTGTTCCCCAGAGAAGCTGGCAACTCATTATTACTACAAATTACCCTGTTAACTCAGAGGGCAGAAGTCCATACGGAGAAGGTAAGAGTTAACCCCAATAGCGTGAGGCATAGAGGTGTTAATACGATGCCACATAATAGGAGTTTTGTTTTTCCACTTTGCTTCATTAAGAAGCTAGGAAATTACCTACAAACACTCTCTTAAGAGAAGTCTGTTAGCTGCCAAAGCAAATATGCAAAATTAGCAAGTGCCAGAGCTGAAGCTATCTGGGCATTTTCCCCCCCTTTCACACCAATGCACTGGCAGTAGAGGAAGCCATACCCTTTTCCCGCAGAGGATGTGTCAGCCATATTCAGGCTGCTCAAGATAAGTCAGGACTGTGTAAAGAGAGATGCTCAGCCCCTTAATTGTTTGTTTCAGAGGGAATGGTGTATTTTGAATGAAGTTCAGGGACTGGGGAAAATGATGAACATCATCTTGGTTTAAGTTATTCAATGTCAGTCTGTAGAATGGGATGCATCCCTGCCTGCTTGTGCCACATATCTCTTGTACAACATCAGTAAGTTCTTACACCAAATTTTGCACTATGGTCACTAATTGCATGTTTCCATATGTATGGATACCTGACTTGAGACTCTAGGGTCTGGTTTGGAAAAGAGCTGAGTACTCACAGCTGAAGCAGGACTCAGTGGGAGCTCTGCTCTGAATATTTAAAAAAATTACATAATGGTAAGTACCCTGACAAACTAGGAGTCTTTGAGCACAAAAATCACCACACTTCTCTGTTCTTCTATTTTCCAGCTATAACATGAGGATAATAATTGGGGTGATCTGAAAGTAAATACACATTTGTGAACTGATTAGAGACTACAGTTATCAAAACCAAGGGAAACAAATTAAATTAAAAGTCTTTCTTAAGATCAAGATCAACTGGTCAGTAGTTAATAGGGATTAGGCCACGTGTTAAACACATGGAGAACGCAAAATAACTGATGGCCTTTCCGTAAATGAATGGCACACATCCTAAGCAGTGAATGAGCTAGGGATCATGTGGAAAAGGCACGAAGTATGTAAAGGTGACGTCATAAAAACGCATATGGAGAGAGCATATACAGAGTCCTAAGGATGGCTATTCAAACTGCTGCACAATTAATATCACAATAAAAATTATTAGTATGATTTATGTCTAAATGGGAGTGGGGATAACGAATGCTTTAGAATTGTCTTTTCTTTTGGGAGATTTTGTGATTGAAATCAAGCTAAATATTTCATGTATGTGGTATTAGCCAACGCTAATCCAGCTCAAAATAAACCAAACCCAAACTCAACAGTATGTCTATATGCTGTTACAAAAAACTAACAGCAACTGGGTCACTGCCATATATTACCTGGCACATTGAAACTGTAAAGTCTGCTTTCACCATCAGAGTGTGACTTGTCATCTGGAAGTGATTTAGTTGTGCGGTTACCTTTGGACTGCTGGGGTTTTTTTGGCTCTTTACTAGCAAGCAAATAACGATTGAGAACAAGACTTTAGCGCTATCAAGTAAACAAATAATTGGGCTGGAGATTTCAAAACCAGAGGTGAGAAGTGATTTCAAAGCTAGTCAAAACTCTGTAGTTTTTATCCCCCATGGTTGTATTAAAAGTAGCTCTGAAATCCAGATCTCTGCTCTCCCTCACTCCCCAGCCTCCTTTTCCCTTTGCTATGTGGTATGCAGGGAACATTGATTGAAATATACTGCTGCTCAGCTCTGCACAGTCCATGTCCATAAAACAAGTTTTGTTTTCTGAAGTAATTTGCAAAGTATAGATCTATATCCTCCTTTAAATGCACACACCTGTAATTTCCATCAGTATCACTAAGAGCTACTTGCATATAATGAAGGGAAAATACGTGCTACACGGGGCACTTCACGAGAGAATCTCCGAGTGGGTTCATGTTACCTCCATCTGACTGAAAAAGCCATGAAAATCACGTCTGATAAATTTCTTATGACTGGTTCACATGGCAGGTGGCCCTCCATTAGAAATAGAATAGTTATACCTTACTTCTCCAATATTTATGAACTGAGGACAGAAATTTCTAGAACATATCAGCCCAAAGGCATCATTGTGTGTGGGATCACAACTTTCATATGTACTGCATCCCAAAATGCTTTTGCAGAGTTATCGGGCACTGTTAGTTTTGCAATAAGTAAATGCAGAAGAAAACAGAAATTAGAAAGCGATGACAACTGAGAAGATATTTACTCATACTAAAGGTTGAGTTAAGTTGAAGCAGAGGAGTACTGGACAGCAGTTTCCGATGAAGGAGCTCCAGGGATTTTACGCAATACCAGCTGAGATGAGAGCATAGAAAGGACCAAAGGGGATCCCTTAGCTACAGTCACAGGAAGAAGAGAATGAAGGGGGGAGAGTGTGACAAACAGGTGAGGTTAGAGAGTTGAACTGATTATTTTACTATTTTTGTGACAAAAATAATGCGACCAACAGGATGAGGACAGTGATTGTCCCTCTGTACTCGGCACTAGTGAGGCCACACCTCAATTCCCGTGTCCAGCTCTGAGCCCCTCACCGCAAGAAAGACATTGAGGTCCTGGTGTGCATCCAGAGAAGGGCAATGGACATGGTGAAGGGTCTGGAGAGTAACTCATATGAGAAGTGTCTGAGAGAGCTGGGGTTGCTTAGGCTGGTGAAAAGGAGGCTCAGGGGTTGAGACCTTATTGCTCTCTACCTGAAAGGAGGCTGTGGCCAGGTGGGGATCTGTCTCTTCTTCCGGGCAACGGATGATAGAATGAGAAGACAACAGCCTGAAACTGCAGAATTTCTTCACAGAAGGATTTGTTAAAGGAATTCCCAAGGACTTCCCACCCAAGGGAGGTATTCAAGAATCACAATCACCATCTCTGGAGGTGTTCAGGTAATGACTTAAGCTGGCACTTGTTGCTATGGTCTAAGTTGACAAGGTGGTGTTGGGTCAAAGGCTGGACTTGATGATCTTAGAGCTATTTTCCAACACAAAAGGTTCAGTGGTTATTCTACATGTGACTTAGCACATATTATTATTTAGTGACTTATAAACCCCCATTCTCATGTACTCACTAGGAATTGTGTGGAATGAACTTCTAAGACTAATCTGGGGGAAAAAAACACATACAAAAAAAAAGTAAAACTTGGAAGATGTTACAGACACAACATGCTGAGGTCACATTTTCTGAAAGTATTTTCAATTATTCAGTTGAAGAACAAGGTACTTCTCTTGTTCAGATCATATTTTAAAAGAAAATTCTTCCTTAGCAGAGTAGCCCAGTGCTGGAAGTCATTACTCAGAAAGGTTATAAATTTTTTGTCCAAGGAAGTTTTTAAGGCTGAGCTAGAGACAATTGTGGCTGGTCTTGTCTGCTGTTTGGGATGGTGGGAAGTGCAGGGCAAATTTTGCAGTCCCCTATTTCCCAAAACCAGCAGCAGCAAGAGAAATGGGCACCATGCATTTTTCTCTGTGGAGAGATCTCTCCGTTTCTGACACCAGAAAATTACAGAAAAAATTACACTCACATACAAGCTGTGAAAAAGCATCACAGGTCACAGGAAAAGAGTTTAGTAAATTTTAGGTAATGTTTCATATTTGCTTCAAAAAGTACAGCTTATGAGTGAGATGAACAATAGCTCTCACACCATCGAACTGATTAGTTTTGAAAAGTATTTAAAATAGGTGTAGCATTAATGAGGGATCTCTGAGAATGGCAGCCCTTAGAACAGTAATGCTGCCTCATGCCTGAAAGAGGTCAGGGATGCCAGGGAAGACTGGTGAAAGGATGTTTGTTCTGTGAATCCCATGGGATTTACATGGGAGCTGTTTCCTTACAGAAAAGATTTCAGCTGCTCCTCACATACCCAGCAAGAGAAGTGTGGGTGTGCAGGGAAAAGGGCACCTTCAGGGTCAGGTACCAGCTGTGAAGAATGGAGCAGGGTGTTGTGAAAGTCAGTGGTATGGGCTGCTGGACACGGGACTCACATGGGCAGAAATGCGCTTACACACTTTCAGCCTTTCCTAAGTTCTGCTGCACATCGGTAATACTAAATATTAATCTGTTCTGGGACAATTTTTCATAAGACACTGCCATCCTTATATGTGTTAATGCCTCCAATATCCCAGGAAATACTCTTTTTAAACTAGCTGCATCAATTCCTCTAGGGGCAATGGGTGTGGGACACAACAGCAGGTTTTGTTCAGCGATTATGGAACTGATATCCATTTCCTAATCAACAATCAGACAATAGCTGAGATTCTGCCCAGAGTAACCAGACCAGGATCAGACCCACAAGGTGTGATGTGGTGTCCTGATAAATCCATACAGTTAGCAAAAGAATGAATCACAGCAATAGTGCATTCAGAATAGTTTCACAAAAGGACCAAGAGAATCAGTGGTCTGGATTTCTGTTGCCTCTTTGGAGGCCTTCAGAAGGCTTATGCTTGTTTCATTCCTCAACAGCTGGTCCCACTCCTCTGGCCATGGGCCCCAGTATGGTAGCACAGTCCTGCAGCCCCCTCCACCCTCTGACCTTTACTGTCCAGCACAGTCCAGAGCCAGGGACACATTATGGCATGATGAGCCCGGCATGTGCAGGACTGTGACGAGCTGCTGCAAATTGAGCCCAACATATTTCACGTCCAGAATGTCACCTCTATCCTGTGCATCTGTGACTGTCAGGACAAAGAGGCTTTTGCTTCCTTTTCTTTTCAGTCCCTTCAAAACAGGATAGGCAGTAAATCAGATTTATGACCAGGCTTGGGTATAGGTAGTTGCACAGATTAAAGTACTGAATAACAAGTGACATCCCCTCAGCTGGGCTGCTGTAGCTGGGTGCATGAGTGCTCTTAGCACACTCCAGGTGCAAGGGACTGTGTATAAGGTGTTCAAGAACTCTCATGGATATGTATAGGGCTTTAGAAGCAAACAAAGAGACAGAAATTCTTCCATCCTTCTTCCCTGCTTTTGGGAAGGGAAATTTCCAATTATAATTATGACTAATTCACAAATTGAATTATAATGAGATTTCCTTTATTGTGCAGATCCAGAGGAGAGTAAGGAGGTATAACTTATCACACCTGCCCCTCATCCACAGGTAAAATTATTTTAAGGGCTTTTTTTTCCGTTAAAGAGCTATAATTGGCTCTTTGGTTAAGTGGCTTGAGAGAGTTACAGAACCAGCAATATTGGGTTAGTTATTTCTCGGGAAGAAAATATACAGTCTTGGGGCAGTGCAGACACTCTTAACTCTGTCATATTTTAGTGCTTCTTACACTTACGTAAGATATTTTTCCAACATACCAATAGAAACTTTTTGATGAAGACAATATATTTAAATATATAGAAAGGGATGAAAAAGGGCTCATGCCACAGATTCCCTTTGTCACATTAATATTTTAGGGAAAACCTGGTACTTAAAATATTTGCCCTAACTTGCCTGAAGCACCATAACTACATGAAGCAGTACATAAGGTTATGTAGAAAACACCTCTTCAGAAACAATTCCCTGCTGCAAGCAGGCACTGGCTGATACCTCAAGAACACCTGTATGTTGCCAGCTTCTGAACTTCTAGTGACCAGTGAAACTTCCAGGCATGTCCTTTCTGCACTTTTTTATTGGTTAAGTTCACAGAAACCCCACTTAATTATTGCATAATGCCTTCATGAATCAAGTTTTTACTGTGCAATTCTAGTTGCAGTAAAATAAGTGTGCTTCATATGTTAACAATTACAAGCTAGATTTATGAAACGTCACACAATGTTTGCATTGGCTTTTCTAACTGCTTTAGTCACAAAACAGTGTTAATACACCTAGAATAAATTCACCTTCCTTCTGAAACTCATTAAACTCTTGTGCCTCTGCACAGATAACTCTTTAGTCTCCATGCACTCTGGGAATGTATCATGTAAAATAAAGATGCTATGTTCCTGCTAGTATGTTCTCCTTTTCAACCAGGCAGATGTGTTAGACATGGCTGGAGGCAGGTCTCAGCTGCATTTTACTGGGTTTGAAGTTACAGGCAGATCATCCGTGATGGACTCAGTCCTAGAGAGCAAAGGGAATTGCAGCAAGGATCTATTCCACTATAAAAGGACACCAAGAAGAACTTTGCTTTGAAGTTCCAATCTATGCTGCAAGTTCAAGTTTTCCCTGCTTCCACTGGCTTCAATGAATGTCGTCTGTACTCACACAGCTGTAAAATATTATTTATTCCTACAAGTCTAGTGGGGTCAGAGCTCCACAGAAATGGGAAGAAGCCAGAGTTGCCTTCCGGTAAGTGGAGGACTGTCCCCAATACAAAGCTGGTCTGTAGCAACAGGACTTTGGTTTTGCAAATCACATTTCATCTAGATAGAAACTCAAATTATACTTACTTTGTAAGAAATATTTCTTTTCCAATTTAATACTATCTGACTTTTAAAAAGTTACTTCCAGTTTTATATTATAAGACAAAATAATGTCCTTGCTAATTCCTTTTTTGCAAAGTTTGGCTTGTTTCTGTTGTTTTGGTGTTTTAGTTTGTTTTTTTTTTTAATATGGACACATAAATTTATTTAGCATTTTGTGTAACATGGTTTATAAAAGACACTGCAAGGAAGAAATTGTTGATGAAGAGAACTCTGCATAAGCAGGATACCACTGCTTTTCATAGATCCTAGAAATCACAGCAGTTTTAGCAAAAGCCAAGTGAATTTCCTGCTTGGAGCATGTGATCAGCTTGGAAAAAGTGTGGTTTTGTGCAATCTGTTTCCTGCCCAACTACAATTTTGCCTTTGGCTAGACTAGCACCACAAGTCATAATCAATTAAAGTTCTTGTTTTTCCTTTTGGAACCAAGCACGCAAGCTTTTTTTGTGAAAGTCTTAATGGTGGGTATATGTGTAAGTGTGAATGCTTTCCTATGTCATTCATATTAATGAAGGGTTGCAGGTGTATTTGTAACACGTTTTCTGAAGTAATTTGCAGAAAATATTTTTTCTTTTCCTTCTCTTTATGGAGACAGGCTCCCTCCAGCATCTGCATATAAAATCAAATTTTGTGGCAAATCAGACATTCCATACCCCCAATCAGACCATGAACTTGTACCAAGTTTAATCTCTTCTCTGGAAAACTAGTCTAGGAAAAGATTCAAACTGTTCTCCATTACAGAAGAAATACACTATTAATGAGGCATAGAAATATTCCTTCAGGTTGACCTAATCAAAACAATTTTGTTTCTTCTTCCATCACTTAAGTAATAGATGGCAAAGTCACTGAATTATTTCACTCTGAGTCTAGCTGAAATTTGTCTGAATGGTGAGTATGAGATAAATGTTACAGATGTGGCTCAGCCTTGGGCAGTGAACAGAGAATTTTCTTCTAATAGGTGATATAGCACTCACTCTTGTTACCCTAGGGTTCTGAGGTTTTCTGAAACAAAACACAGAAGTCTGCTAGGAAGACACACAGTATTTGCCAGAATGTGTAATCCCAGAGAACTCACCAAGTTTAATGAAATGTTTTCCTCTTTTCTCTCAGATTTTTGTTCACATTTTTTCCCACAAAAATGGTGATTCAAAGCCTACAAGCAGCTCTTCCTGGACTGCTAGGAAATCTTAGACCAGGAATTTGGAGGGAGTAACCCAAGAGTGCTCACCTAGTGAGGCTCTTCTGCAGAGCATTGATAATAATGATAATCAATAACCATAATAAGATTCCCCATGTTTAAAACCAGACATTAACAAGGAATAAAATTCCAGTCAGAAGTAAAACATCAAAATGATGTTTTACTTTACCTCAGAAAAGCTCTTTTGCCTGATGTGTTGTCTTATATTTATAATGACCATATTTTACTACATAAGAAGGATTTTACAGATTCAGAGGTGAGCTTTTACAGCTAACTTGTGCAGAAACAACAGCACGAAGGACTCTTACCTCACATATACTGTGAACTCCTAACCAGCATATACAATGCTAGCACAGAAAAGACAGACGTGATATGCCAGATCCTCCCCTTTCTCTGGATACACCGTTTTCCTTGCAGTATTTTGCCTCAAAAATGTCTTATACAGGTAAAAGCAACATCAGCATCCTCTCCTTCATCTTTGCACTGCAACAGGAGATTCTGTTTAAACGTAAGGAAAAAGAAATTACTTTGAGTATAGTAAAAAATGAAAACAAGCTGCCTGTAGAGAGTGTGGTTTCTTTTTAATGGAGGTATCCAAACCCAGATAGACACTGCCCTGAGTAGCTGGCCCTGCTTTGAGGAGTGGGATTGGCCTAGGTTTGGACTGGATGATCTCCAGATGTGCCTTCCAGCATCAACTACCCTCTAATTCTGTGGCCTTGCAAAACAAAAGAACTAAAATTGGGACACATACTGGAAATTTATTACCTTATCCCAGTTCATTTCAAACTTCCTGACCCTCATGAGGGTAAAGTCCTCTGATCCATGCTCACAGACCTACACATTTTGATTACACAAAGAACCGAAAACTTGCATCAGAATATTTTCAAATGAAGTGTACCCTTTTACATTTGTGATTGCATAATTGTACTTTGAGAATAAAATTTACAGACAATACGTCTTCTTTTAAAGCCTTTCTGCCCTTCCACTCAGAACATCCCTGTCTGTGTCCACCAAAATAATTTTGTGCCTTAACATCATAACTGTCCTTACTTACTTCTCCTCCTGCTCTGGACATACAGCAAAGCTCACCTTGACTTCTGAGGGCTTAAGGACTGCATCAGCAGAACCTTCTGACAAAATAAAACCCCAAAACCTTCAGTTCAAGACCATGGTGTCTTTTTGCCCTATCACTTTTGATACAACACTGTGATTTTTGCATTGCATAATTACACATGTTTAATGTACATGGTACATTTACAGCTTCTTGTGCCTGGTAATGTTTTCCAGCCCACCAGCTTCAGGTGAGCCAGATGGGTTTGCGAAAGTTATGCAACGTATTTCCACGTGTGTACTGATAAATCTGATGTGTCTGTACATGATAATTGTGATACCTGCGGGTTTCTGTGCCAGTCCAGGGTTCTATGAGATGCTGGTCCTGTTTGGAAGGGTGGAGCTCAGAGATGGTCAGATACAGGAGCTCCATATTTATATTTATGTATGTATGTCCTGCCTTTCTTAAGGGCATAACAAAACTTTTCAGTCTTGCCATTAACATGCAAAAATCCCAAATACAGTTATTCCTTTGAGATGCAGGCAATGACTGTGTGATTTAGACTGAATCAAAGAAGGTGAAATACTAAGAAATACTTAAAACCACCATGATATGTGCTGGATATTTCTTTTTCTTGTGCAGTAAACACTGAATCAGAAAACTGATTTCTCTGCTACCTTCCACGGTTTTTTATACCTGAGCAGAGGCCCACGATTTACAATCTCACTGAACCGGTGGTGGGTTTGTACCCACTTTGGACAGGCACACAGGGTTTCTACAGATGGGAAACGCGGGAGATGTGAGCATTCAAGCTCCACAGTAGGGAATACAGCCCGAGTCATTCGGTATGGCAGAGGCTGAGCTCGCCATCAGCTGCGCTCACGGCAGCGATGCTCCGCGCCGTTACCTCTAGAGGGGGATAGATACCTGTGTACTGCCGCCAGCCGCGGCAGCAGCTCCTCTGCTCTGTCAGAATTCCCGCTCAGCGTCACTGAATCCCCTAGAAGGCATCGCTGTTGCTG
This sequence comes from Irena cyanogastra, assembly GCA_013397155.1. Classification (NCBI taxonomy): domain Eukaryota; kingdom Metazoa; phylum Chordata; class Aves; order Passeriformes; family Irenidae; genus Irena; species Irena cyanogastra. The sequence continues at coordinate 756,790 of VWZV01012926.1, read as the reverse complement.
CTCTTGGAGGCGCTGGCCCGCGGGAAGCCTTTAGCAGTCCTTGCTGTGATACCAGATGAGGACTCTGCGGCATCGCCTGACGTTCTGCTTAAACACGGCCACACGCTGTGGAGCTGGGCAGAGCTGAACAGGGGCGCTAGGAGCTGTCCACATAACCTGCTCATTTACAATTGCTCCCGTGCCGTCCTCAGAACCCTCCTCCGCTGCGACACTACAAAGGCCTGAAGACATCTAGTGCTCTCCTGTCACATCCTGGAGGGCAAGGCAAAAAAAATTAGGTTAAGACCTAAGCATGCCTGCTTGCCTCATGGGCACTCTGGGAGTGAAGTTTTGGGATAGAAATTTGGTTTATTGTAAGTAGAGGACATGTTGCTCCTGTGGAAATGTTCCACAAAAGTCCTGAGTGTCAGTAATGCAAAATACTGTAAATATGAAGAATATAAACAAAATAATGAATATAAATAATTCCTCTTGCCCTCCTCACTCCTGCCAGTCATTCAAAAGATAAGGAAACAGAATGACAGCTAGCGTGGATATTGTATAGAAACGATCTCCAGATGGAAAAGGAATGCCGTCCCTTACTAGGAGTTTCCAGATGTTTGGAAGCTGCAGATAACTCTGATGTGTACATTAACAGCACAGCCCATGCATAAGGAGCCTGGAGATGCTGAGCACCTCTGCTGTGCCCTCGTCCCGTGCACATGTACTCAGCTGGGTGTACCTGCAGTGTGCTGAATGCACTGTGCACGGGCTGGCCCAGGATGCACCAGCTGCTCCGATTGGAGCTGCTCCACCCTGGATGTGCAGGAGCCCCCGATGCACAGCACAAGTGTCCACATTTTGATCATGGATTTCCCAAGAAGAAGAAGAAGAAGAAGGAGAAGAAGAAGACGAAGAAGAAGAAGAAGGAGAAGAAGAAGAAGAAGAAGAAGAAGAAGAAGAAGAAGAAGACGAAGAAGAAGAAGAAGGAGAAGAAGAAGAAGAAGAAGAAGAAGAAGAAGAAGAAGAAGAAGAAGAAGAAGAAGAAGAAGAAGAAGAAGAAGAAGAGGAAGAAGAAGAAGAAGAAGAAGAGGAAGAAGAAGAAGAGGAAGAAGAAGAAGAAGAAGAAGAAGAAGAAGAAAAGAAGAAGAAGAAGAAGAAGAAGAAGAAGAAGAAGAAGAAGAAGAAGAAGAGGAAGAAGAAGGAGAAGAAGAAGAAGAAATCTTCTCTTTGCAGGCAGTGGAATAGCAGATCTTTTTGGGGCCCGTTTTGGCTTATTTTTTTTTTTTGCCTCTTCAACACTGAAAGTAGATTAGATATAATTTAGTTAGAATTTAGAAACTCCTGCAAGATAAAACTTACAAATAAATAAATATTGCAGAATGTAAAACATCATGGTACCATGGCAAGGCTGCATGTGAAAGCACAACATTTTTTTTTGTATTGACACACCTCTAAATTAGGGAAAATCTTACATTGCAAAATAGAAAATTTAGACTCAATTTCTAAACCTTCTGATCTTACAATACAATATTGCAGAATATATGCAATATTATTTAAAGTTCTGTAATTCTATTTTGTAGAATAGAATTGCAGCAGACTACTATCAATTTAACTTTAAATTTCAAAAGATCAATATCTGTGTGAGAAAACGTCCTTTTCTTTTTTCTTTTTTTTTTTTTAATTTTTGATGCTAATTATATGTTGGGAAATTTTAATATTCAGCGTAGAGAGGGTGCTGGGCCATCTTGTCTAAATTGTGCTTTTGACAAAAAAAGTTTGACCAGATGATGCTTGGGTTCTCCTTCCAACTTGCTGTTCTATGACAATATGAAACTATTTCCTTTCCACAATCAGAGCAAGGTCCACTTGCTGGCAATGAGGGATTTCTGCCCTTGTGAGAATGTGAAGCTAACATAATATATATGTCAGTTGGAATTAACATTTCAAAATCCCTTCTTCAGGGTATCTTTGTGCTTTTACTGATCCTCTTTCCACTTAGTTTTTTTGTGCTGGATCTTTTGGCATCAATGAGGGAGTTTTACAGCTTTACATTGATTTCATTAAAACACGAGCAGAACCAAGGAACTAAATAATTTTTCTAGTGAGAGTTTCATATTTAGTAGTTCTCTGACCGGTGCCGTACTTTGGCTGCTTTTGAACATAGTAACATTTCAAAGCAATGATTTTTATCCACGACACAAAGATTTCCCTCTTTAATCTCTGTACCTGACTCTTCAACTGATTCCTCTTTCAAAGGTCATTGAATTACCTTGCAGAAAACAGAGCAGACCTTTGGCTACGTTCACGCCCTTGATCCTGATCTGCTAGGCTGAAAACCTCAGTCACAGAGGATGAGAGGGCTGTTGAGTTGCAAAAACTCACAATATCCCTCTTATAATTGCTTTTGTGATCTTGAAAGGCCAAGAAGACACATTGTAGTCAACAACAGCAAAAATTCCTAGGCTAGCTAAAATTCTTCCTAGGAAGCAAAATAATCACGGCATTTCTAAGTACTCTCTGGTTTGTTTTAGAATTGCTGCTTTCTGACCATGCACTTGTGTGGATGTGACAAGTGACTTGATGTAAACAGAAATCAAATAAAGGTGGTCCAATTTATTATAATTATTGCTGATTCCATGGAACCTACAATTGAACCTAAGGTTTTAAAGTATTTTACTTTATATAGCTTGTTGGATTGAGCCATAATGAAACTAGAAGAGGGTCAAACAGCTGAGGAAAACTGTACACCTTTTTTCACTCCCATGCAAAAGGGCTTTTCACCCTCTGAATAAGCTTCAGTCAACCTCTCAGCTTCAGATAATAGGTCTGCTTCAGTTACTAGTTGCTTGTTTGAGCAATTTAATTTTTTTCCAGAGAGAAAAGTCCAGAAAATGCTGGTAATATTCAGCCTTTTCTGAGCTGTAAGACAAAGCTGGTGGCCTGCATGATTCATCTATGTAGCTTTGCTCATTTGAGGACAAAAATCATGTTAACTATCTGCTTTGGTTCTGAAGTAGTTTATGAAATAGTGGGATGACATAAGTCCCTTGCCAACAGCCAATTCCACATGACCTCTAGACCCTTCTGGGGTAGAAGTCACATCACTGAATGTGGCTGTGTCTGACTCCTGCACGTGCTCTTGAGTTCTGTATTTATTCTGCTAATTGCCAAAACCTTCTGAGTGCCCGGCGTGGAGGTCACAGCTTACCCAGTTACCCAACCTGCCTCTGTATGGCCCCACCCGGGGCTCGGGAGGAGAGGTGCCTGTACACACTGCCTCATGGCATGGAGAGCAGTGGGGGGCAGTGTGATGGGGACAGGGCTAAAACAGAGGGGAAAAAACATTCTCTTTGTTCTGGGAGGTGCCCAGTGCTTTGAGGATCCTGTGGCCAGCTGGGAGGGCCAGATCCTCATGTTTTGAACCCAAGAGAAGTGTGGTCAGCAAAGGAAAATGCAAATTTCCATGATGTTTAAAATCAAAGGTAAATTGACTATGGAGAACAACTCTTTGGCAGAACCCTGTCAACCTATGTATCGTGTTATGGTCAGTGATAATCAAAAGACTAAATTCTGGGGGAAGTAATCGTATTTTTGGTATGAGTAATCAGTGCTTGGACAGTAACTATTTTTATTAGGACAGAATAAAATTTGTAATTTCTGTTTCAAACTTTTGGGGAAACTTTCTTTCCCTAAAAGTAAAAAATAATTCTTGCTTAAAATCAGAATAAAAATATCAAATTTGCTCATGACATGAAATACTTCAAAAAGACACCTGCAACAAATTTCAATTTTTTGCATTGAGTTCAGTGTTTACAGTTTAGGCTATTTTATTATTTTGCTAAAGTCTAACTATAACCTGCATTGAAGTGCTTTGGCCACAGAAAGGTAAAGTACTTCAAGCTGATAAGATGCAATATTCTGATATTTTTCCACTGAGCAACTTAGGTAAACTGTTTTATCTTAGTGAGTCTTCAGACAACAAAGAACTAGCAGTGCATGCAAAAGGATGCAAGGAGGAAGATCACATTGTAGAGCCAGAGAAATAAATGTAGTAGAAGGTTGACAAGAGCTTTTTACTTACCAGCTTTAAAGGACTTTGTTTGGGAGGGAAAGATACTTTAAAAATAAGCATTGATAGGATTCCCTATCTGTGCTGTCTTCATGCTGCCATGAAATATTTCAGGTTGTAACAAAGAAGGGAATGCAGGAAAAGGGCAAACAGACTCTGTTCTTCCCATGTTCAGGTCCCGGCAGCTTCCTTGCCCTACTTACAAGCCTCTAACATCTACGTGATTTTTTACTGTTTGTGCCAGTTGTCTAACCCTAGAGAAGGCAGCATAACACCCACACACAGAACATGTACATAAAAACCCGGTGCATTTCCACAAGTTTCAGTTCTCCAAGCCCTCTGCTGACTTCTAGCACACTTGCACACAAGCTACTGGCTCCAGCACGCACTGGGCCATTAACACTCCACTTGCTGGGGAAAGAATTGCTTCCATCCGCTCGTTTCACTGCAGAACTAAAAGGTTTAGTTGGAATCACTGTTTAGTTTGGAATCACTGTCAGAACACATTGATCCCCTTCATCTCATCCCACCTGCAGTGGGGCTGAGTGTTGCCAGCAAGCTTCATTCCCTAAAGGATTTAATGCTGCTGCTGTAGATTTAAGCCTGCAGACTTAGCAACAGTTGACATTTTTCTCAACACGTACTCAAACATCAGCTCATTTTGTCTTTCTATCCTTCTGAACAGGACCAAATAGCTTTGTTGCAGGAAAACCTCTGCCAACTTTTTCATCCCTAAAGCCATATATACCTATTAAAAATCACTGTCCCTCGTGGCATTTAGGGCTTAATCAGTATTTTTCATTCTCCACTACCTTTTAATTTGAGTCCCCTGAACAATGCTAATTCTTCAAGACTGCAATGTGATACATTATTACTGTAAAAAAATAGCAGTGCAGCTTGTTATTTAAACTAACGGCCTCACTCTGCCAATAAACATCAAAGTATGTTTAAGTAGATACAAACACAATGCAGATGCCCTGGAAAGGCATTTTGTATTGTCAGAGGAGTGGGATGAGGCCTTTGTAGGGCCAATGAATCTTACAGATTTATAGTAATTTGATTTTTCCTTCAAAGCCCCAAGTCCTGACATCATATGAACGTAAAAGAAACAGCTTTCAAAGAAGGTTAATTTCTAGCTTTTGTGTATGCAGGATATCATTTTTCAAAAGGATCTTAGAAGCAGGTTGTCTATTACAATATGATTATAATTAGCTCATTTTAGGGGCAATATTGCAGCATGGTTTTTTTCATATTATATCTGAAAAAACCCCTCTGTTTAAAATACTTGAAAATATTTACTTGTGTAGTGATCTTAAGAAAGATGACAGTGAGAGTAATACATTGTTTCTGATGTAAATATAACATTTTAACTGTATAACTCCTCTAAAATATTTATGTTGAATGCTAATTGTAGTGATTTTTTTTTTTGATAGGCTAATGTATATCTCAGACTATGTCCCAAGAAAAAATCTGGAGAGGAAGACATGTTCAAACCCAGAGACAGAGAAACTGTGCTGCTCACTTGCTGTTTACAGCTTTCCAACAAAAAAAGGAATGGCAAGTAATTCTGAAAGGCCAAAAAGTTGCTAGGAAAAAAGCAGAAGCCATGGCACTGTCATTTCTACATGTCCCACTGATTAAAGGGACATAGGCTAATGCCAATACTCCCTGGAAATAAATTCCTACCAGTGGTGGCCAGACTGCAGAATTTGGTATGTTGTTACAAACTCTGCCTTTTCCATCTCACATATATTCATAGCTGTTTAATAACAAGTGTGTCTTTAAACAACTCTGTAGAAATGGACAAAGGAGGTAGACTTTCAGAAAAAGTTTATGAACCTGTATTATGGCACAATACAGAAGCTGTGACAGTCATTCCATGGTATAGATATATAAGACACTGTATGGAAGAGGAAAAAAAGGGAGGAAAAAAGGAAAATAAACTTTTAAAAGGGAAAAAAAAGAAAAAAATAGAAAGAGAAAGTAAGTAAGGGAGTTTTCTGCACTCTGGATAAAATCTCTATTTAGTGCAATCTTTTCCTTAAAATGCTGTAGAGTGTGGAAGCTGTGCTGCCTGATTATCTTCTGTGTTATTCCTATTTTTATGATGCAATTTTCTGGCCAGACAAGCCTGACTTGGGCATCCAGCTGGGCTGGGGGTGGACAGTCCGTGCCGGAGTGCTGCTGGATGCAAGGGAGTGAGCATTAGCTCTTACCTTCCCTGCTGTTCCTTGGCATGCAGCCTGCTCCCATGACATTATCTGAAGCTGGTTGTGAAGATTTATGGTTTATTTTTATAGCAATATTTTCAAGCCATTATCTTCCAGCTTCTAGCTGTAGGTCTCTATACTCTCAGTCTAGCAAAGACTCAGTTCTGTAAATCCACTTGTTTAAGATTTCCCTCATGTGTGCACACTAAACACATTGTTAACCTTGATGAACAGTTAAACACTTAACCAGCACTGCAAAATTTCAGTTCATTTTCAAGTGTTGTAAACCTTCATTTCTCCTGTCTGTTCTGAAAGCTTGGAATGGTAAGGCAATAAAGAAAGGAATAAAATAGCTAGAGCCAGCAGCTTAACTGGTTTATACCTAGGTAGCTCCACTAAGTCAGTGGGGAAATAGAGATATACACTGAAAATCTGACTTTATGTAAAAAAAAAAATCTCAGTACTCACTGGTTTTCATAAGTCTACCTGTATCTTGTTTCTCTTTTATTGTTTTGCTGAGTATGTTTATTTAAAAGAGTATTGAGAGCTTATTAGTCAATGTTGATTTGAATGCACTTGAGTTGGCATAGCTGCCTTGAATAAATGAGAATACCTCAGACTAAGACTTATGTCAGTGAGTGTTACATCTTCACAATGGACTGAAAATCCAGGCTTTGATTCTGTATTGCACTATTATGTTTTGTAGTTAGGGTAACTCAAATGATAGGATTAGAGATGCAGAAGAATAATCTGAAGATGTTCTGAGCCAGGCCTCCCTTCACTGGGTGTGACACATAGAATGTAACATGCAATGCATTTCACATGCTAGTCATAGGCAAATTCTGTAGCCTGAGGTTTTTGATCTGGAAGAGGAAAAGGGAAAATGTTGCTGTAGTGGTTACTGCACAAGTGAAACACCAAACAGAGCATATGAGGATCAAAAATGAGAAGGAAGAACACAAACTTAAACACTCAGTGTACAAAGACTAATTACATAAAATAAAAGCTGGAAAAAATAAAAGAACCAAATGAGGCAGTACAGGAAATTTCTAAAAATGTTGCTGTTGACACTAAAGAAAGACAGAATATCTTGCCTGCAGCTGCAACACAGCTGTCACATCCAAACAAATTAAAATCCTCTGAGGACCAAAAACCACAATAAACTGCAACATTATTTAAGTGAAGCAGGATCTTTTATCTGCATCTCAAGCCAAATACTTGTTTAAGGTGCAAAAAGGCATCCTGGGAGCACCCAGTGGCACAAAATACCCTTCTAGGTCCAGGAAAGCTTAAGTACTGATTTTGTGGATATTAAAATACATCTCCTTGCTGTCTTGCTGCCATTGTAAGAATGACATGGTTTTCCATCTCCATTCCAAAAGTCCTGATGCGATATTCCAAGACTGCTGTTGGTGACCTAAGCAATCAGAGGGTGCAGATGCACACTTTTAGATTGAGTGCTGCAATAGTGCCTAGCAGCCTGCCTCGTTTGCTGCATGGTGCTTCAGACAGTACTGTACAAAAAGAGCAGCTGGGCTCTGCATGCTGCTAGAGGCTTGCTCCCAGGAATGCCCCAGCCTCCCAACCCCATCTCAGTCGCACTTGGTTACCGAGAAAGTTTTTGCATTCATTATAAGGTGCTTATCCTGATTTACAAAGCCGTTAAAGAGCAGAGCCCAAGTTACCTTTCTGAGTTAGTGACTCTTTACTCTGCTGGTCACAGGCTGAGGTCAACTGACACAGGTCCCTGTGCCTCCTCAGCATGAGCTGCGCCACTTTGGGTGGTCGCCCTTTCAGCCATTGTGCACGTGGCCCCTGCAGCTCCTGGCGGTACCGGCGCTGTCACCTTCCCTGTGGTCAGACTCCGCAGGCTAGACACAGTCGGGCTCAGCAGCCTTAGCTGGATGTTAATCGCTGTGATTTCTGAAGAATCATTGCTAACGCTGTTTTTTCAATCATTTCCCTTTAGTGTTTTGAGATGTGTCTGCGAGACAGGCACAAAAAAGAATGTTTGCTTTTTTTCCCCCCTCTGCCGTTCCATTTTTATTTTCTGTTTGCAAATGTAATTCTCCCCCGTGGTACAGCAGGAAAGCATGCATAATGTAACCATGTGAGCACAGCTGAACTTTTCCCTACTCTAAAGAAAACATTTATTATGGACCGAAGCACAGAATTGCTTTACAGAGTACTTCTTTGGTTAAATACATAAAATAAACCAGCTGCTGCTGTAAAGAAACATAAAATATTTATCAGATTAAATATGGATCATGCAATCTTATGTTGACTGTTTAACCTTAAATGCCTAGTAAAAGAATGCAAGAGATCTGAATTCACAGAAGAAGTCATCCTTCTAAAGCCATTATTATTAATCATTACTTTAAGTTCTGTAAATCTGTTTGATGTTGGCCATAATACATATGATTGTGTGAGCTGTAATTTCAGCTGTATGGTTAGTCAATGGAGGTTTTTGCTGACTAGATAAAAAACAGGAAAAAGAAACACATTAGGGAAGAAAAAAAAAAGAATTTTTTTTAAAAAATTTGAATATGCCTGCTCCAAAAACAGTAAAGTAGCTTTTTTTCACTGATGTAAGAAATTCCATAAAGTATAAACTATTATGCAAAGGTTATTCCTTATTAAGGGTGTGCCACAAAATGTCATGGAAATAAGAGTGTTGTCATGGGATAAATATATCTCACTTTGAAATACTGTCCATAAATTCCACAGTCACCACAACTTCCATTTAGCTGCAGAGGGCTGGCAGGAATGTTTTGTTTTAAAATTAATCATCCACTGCTCTTCCTTCCTGTCACTGGGCTTAAGCAATGCAATATGAGGGAGAAAATCTTGGAAATGTTTTTATAGTCGCCCAGTGCCCAAGCCTGGAGCCAGAAAGAGATATTCACAAACCTGATTTGGGGAATATCATAATTTTGAGAAATTCAGTGAAAGCTCTCAGCTGCAGTACCCAAGAAGTAAGCTGCTCTAACTCAAACAGAACTGAAAATTAGGCATTTCAAGTGGTTAGTATTTGACCTGCAAAAATCTGCAAAAATATTATGACAAACGAGGACCCCAGCATTATTAATTCCATATATTTTAATTTAGGGAGGATGTCAGCACACAGTCAGTCATCAGAGAAGTTTTCAGATTATTCAGTAGAGTTTAAAATTGTATGTGTGGAGCTGACTGCACACTCCTAAAGAAAACAGCTGATGTACGACCTTACCCTGGGATCAGCTTGAAAAATAGGGCAGAGATGGGGAGGGTCAGCAGTCATTTATTCACTATTAGTTATTGTGTGTTCTTTTAGCCCCTTGGCTTTTTGTACCCCTTGTTTCCTGAGCCTGTGTGTTCAGGATTTTTCTGATGCCTCAGCTAGCATCTTCTCTGACAAACCTGCCAGAGGATTTGTTGCCTGATTTTGTAAGGCATGAAGCAGAGTCAGATTCTGCCCTGTTTCTACACCTACAAGGATTAAACTGCTCTCCAGTGCACACTGCCCCTGCCCACAGTAACCTCAAGGGGAGTACATAACTCTGAAACATCATGCAAGTCCACTCAAGGTCAAAACAACCCAAAAAGCACATCTGTGAGTATTCATGAAGATTAATTTCTCACAAGGCAGCAGGTTGTGTGCTCAGCAGTTGGGCATTGCCATGAAGTTGTGCTGGGAGAGGAACATGGTGACAAGTGGGGGTGAAGTGATGTGAAAGCAAATTGGATTAATCTACATTGTTAATTGCTGCCCATAAGTAAAAATTAGCTTTTCCTTTTTTAACAGTACTAGTGCCTGGCTGAAAACTTTATGTGCAATTGCTCCTGGTTTTTTTTATGGGAGCTCCAGGAGTCACATTTTGGAAGCAGTTACTTAATATGATGTCACTGGGTCTGCAGGTGAGTAAAACACCTAAATAACTTTCCTTTTGCAATGTTCTTGCAGCAGCTGTTTCAACACATGAATCATAACTTCTCTGCCTTGACAGCTGCAGCCATTTGAATAGCTTCACTGAACAAAAGCACGACACACAGAAATCCAGAATTAAACACAAATGCTTCCATACTTCCATACCTGTTTCCACAAACTCATACAAGTGATTATTTAAAATATTTTGAAGCATTTTATGTAGTTAACGCACTATGTGGATACTCAACTATCACACCACATACAACTACAGCTGATTTATTAGAATCTGACCCTACGTTAAAGGCAAGGAAATAGATTGAGGAAGCACAAAGCCATATGGGATAAAAGTGGCAGAACCAAACTACATTTCAGATTTTCCTCCATCCTCATCTAGCACACCTCCTTTAGATCATGCTACTCTATTACTCAAGCTGGATTTTGACGATTGCTGTGCAAATGAGCCTTTGAGAAAATAACTTGAGGGGATACTACATGCAAAGTCTGCCTACATGTAAAGTAGCTGCATAAACTGATTTTCTTGTTTCAATGAAATGACTGCATTGCTGCATTTGCCCCAAAGTAGATCTGCCTCATTGGACTCCTCATTGCCCTTTGGGGCTACATTCATATAACATGACAGCAAAATGAGGACCACATCTTTTAAAGCTTTGCTGCTCAGTTTCAATTATTTAGGTTGGAAAAGACCTCTAAGGTCATCAAGTCCAACCATTACTCCAGCACTGTCAAGTCCACCATTAAACCATGTCCCTATGTGCTGCATCTACACGTCTTTTAAATTCCTCCAGGGATATTAAATACCGCCAACACTTGCCTGGGCATGCTCTTCCATTGCTTGACAATCATTTCATTGAAGTAATTTTACTAACATCTAGTCTAAAACTACTCCGGTGCAACTTGAGGCCATTTCCTCTTGTCCTATTACTTGTTGCCTGTGAGAAGAGACAGACCTCCAGGTCCCTGTGACCTCCTTTCAGGTAGTTGTAGAGAGTGATAGGATTATGCATTCCCTCAGCTGCTCCTCATCAGACTTGTGCTCCAGACCCTTCACCAGCTTTGTTGGCCTACTCTGCACTCATTCCAGCACCTCAGTGTCCTTCTTGTTTAGTGAGGGACCCAAAAGTGAACACAGGATTTGAGGTGTGGCCCCACCGGTGCCAAGTGTAGGGGGAGGATTGCTTCCCTTGTCCTGCTGACCACACTGTTTCTGGTGTAAGCCAGGAAAATTATTAATGGCATTTAAGAAAGTGTGACAAGATAGAGAACTTACTACTCCTGGCTTCTTAATGCAGCCTCTGATGGTAGAGGATGTTCAGTACTTTATGTTATTGTCAGAAAATGACTGCAAATAAGCTTTAAAATGTGAACTGTGGAGAGAGAAAAAGAAGGGGGAAAGAGGTAAATCATGGGTTGAGAGAAGAAAACCAAGATAGCTGTGGAGACAGACATTGAGGAAGAAAAGAAGAATCATAAACTGTGAGATATAAACACCAATATTATATTAAATAATGAGTGCCAAAAGTGCGTATACATGTACATGCATAAAATATAGAGAATCATATGTGCAGAGCTTGTTGGAAGTGAAAATAAGCTGTAGATTCATGCTGCACAAACCTGTGAGAACCATCTTTTTTACAACATGCACTTGCAGGAGCAAAAACCCAGTTGAATATCAAGTCAGAAAAAACCTGAGAAAACCATAATCTGATTTTTAGTTACATGGAAATGGAGACATTCACATTTGAGCTTTGACCCATATACAGTCAAACATAAAAGCCAATTTTATTGTTATGTGCTGGATGTGACTCGCCCGCAAACTCCCTCGTTTGTGCAGCCAAAACCTCTCTGTCACTCACTGTGTGCCATGGTCAAGCCACCATAGCTTCGCTCAGCTGCACATGAAGTCAGCAGAGTTATTTTACTCTGTATTTTAAAGGCTGCTGTAGTCAACAGTGTGTAAATAGGGACAATTCAGCCTTAGAGTGATAAGAAACTGCAATTTTAAAATGGAATTTCTGTGCTCATATCTTTGTGCCTACAGCATCAGGAACAAATCTTTCAGCTCTGGAAACACCCATGAGATACCTTTTCTTAAACATTTTCTGTTGGGATCTACAAGTGCCTTTCAGAATAATTTCACAAAGCACAAGGTTATTTTATTTTCTGCCTGAAATCTAAAAAAAAAAGAAAAAAAAGCTTCAACCAAATTTGATAGATGCCAAAGGTCTCAAACCCCATTGTGGGCACAGAAAGTTTGTGTGTATGTGGCTTGAGAAAAATCCCATCTTTTTGGCTCATTAGTAGTGAAACATGTTCTTGACATTGCAGCAGCCTGCTCAGGTGATGGCCAGTCTATCAGTGTGTACCCAGCCTTCTGGTGACTTGACATGCTCCAGAGGAACAAAGTAAAGCCTTATGAAAATAATAAAGGAGTCTTTTAGAATTCTGCAATTTTGGCTGCCAATTTCATTCTAATAATTCAGTAGAATTTAACTAATAGAGGATATTTATCAGAACTTAATGACTACTTTAGTATGTAGGTGATATGGGACAGTGCAGAACAAAGAATTACGCGCTGAGATCGAGTATATATCCTTCTAAACTATCCAAAGCACAAAATGCCTTTTGACATTATGAAAGTCTGTTGAATGTGATGGTGTTGGTCAACAGGAGAGCTTTTCCCAAGGAAACTTTCATTGTCTATTGTAGTTTCTCAACAACTGCTGAAGGACTTTCCTTCTGTCTTACCACTCACCCCATTTTCCTAGCAGCACCCACTTCAGTTTTGGAGCAGATTTTCAAGAGGCTTTTGGCACCTGATTCCCTCTGAAGTAAAGAGTGTTTAGATACACCTAAATGCAAGGTGTATCTGGGTCAGGGTCTCTGCCTGTGAGCAGACAATTTCAAGGTCGTCGAAGCTACTGGCTGCCCCTGAGCTCCAGATGAACCGTCTCCAGCCAGGAGTTTGAGCATCTTGCAGGGGTGTGTTACACAGAAAGGAGAAGAGGCCACATGCTCCAGATACAAGCTGAATCTGGGCCCAAGATTATGCCCTGTCTTGGGCATGCTTTACTCCTCAGCTGGAACCTGCTCCTGCCTCTCTGTACATCCCATGAAGGCTAAGAGTGCAGGATAAAAACTCAGCAAAGAGACAAATGGCATTGCAGAGGTGGTAGCTACAGAGCTTGGATTCCAGCCAGCTCTTAACAGAGCAACTGCTGCGGTTTCGTGAGCCAAATAACCCCAGTGGGAAGCAAAAGCCCCATCCCCTCAGTCTTTCCTGAGAGCTGAGCTTCAAGGAGCCCAAAGGAAGGAAAGCACAAGCAGCTGGCTAACTCTGCTCATGTTGTCTACACCAGTTTGGCTCAGCAAAAACCAGTCCCAAACCAATTTAGAGAGCAAGGGAGAGTTGTCCCTTGCTGCTTTGCTTTCAATCAACTTGTAAAATAAGTTCTCCGGGATGATCACACAGAGCAAACAAAAAAGTCAATCCTGAATCCTCCACTGCTGTGGGGCATCCCTGTTTCAAGGAGCAAAGTCTCTTGTTTAAGTGCAGAATAGAAAATGGAGGACTTCATGAAAAGTGTAATATTGGATCGCATGCTTTGCACATATCAGATTTAGTAATTATTATTTATTTTTAGTTAATGAGCTCTGGAAAAAAATCAAAACAAACAAAAAACAAAGCAAAACAAAAAACCCTGGCAAAATAAATCTGATAGCTAAGGAGTTCATTATTTTGATGGGATGGGAGTTAGTGCACCAGAGAATAGGCATCTTCAAAATTGGCTACAAAAGAAAAAAGTTTACTTTGTTCGTTGAGGTCTTTAATATGTTTAAGTCGATGTATTTAGGTACTTAAAATCAAGAATACTCATTTAAAAAAGTAAATAAAGGAGCTGCAGGAGGTGCAGGTTTTTTGGATGGATCAAGAAATGTGCACGGCAAATTTCATTATTCTACAAGGAAAGAGAGACAAATACTGCATACAGAAATACATAGAAACCAGTTTTCCTGTAGGATATATTCATTCCATGTCTTCCACAGTCTTGCCCTAATTAGAAAGTGTATTACAATGACTATCAGCTGCAAAGCAAAAAGACAAACAAGGGGTTATATTAATTTTCAAAGTTTAAATCTGGTTTGTAGTTGAAAGGAAAAATTACTATTTTTAGATGATGAAGGAAAAGCGTGTAAAGCTATGGGAAAGTTCATTATTGGGAAAAATAAAGTAAAGAATTCCTTGGTTTTTACATAAAAGGTGGAATTTTGACTGTTTTAAAATAAATTCTAAAATTCACATTAAATTCTGTGAGGTCAGGTTTTCATTTCAGTCACTTCAGTGCATTGCATTTAACGCTCCCTCAGATATACTGTGAAGAGTTCCTCCTTAAAGCCGGGAGTACACCAATCAGAGCCAGTTGGACTCTGTTGGTAATATTTTCTTTTCCTTTTTTTTCCCTTTCTCTCTTCCTCTATGAAAGTGTAGGGACGATCAACTGGTTTAAGAAAATACTTGATTTCTGCATCTCACATACATCGATTTGGTCAATCTGCTTTGCAATCCTCCGCTGAGCACAGTAAATGAACCCATTCAAGTAGGGGAAGAAAAAAAAAGAATGATATAAAAAGCCGCTATTTTCTGAGGTGGTCGGAGGTGTTTTTACAGCGGGGGCACGTAAGGAGGGGTGCCGGGCGCGGCGAGAGCCCCGACGGGACGCTCCGACCCAACCCCCGGATACCCTCAGCGGGCCGGGCCGCCTCTCGGGCGGGAAACCCCGCGGGCCCGCTGAGGCTCCGGTTCGCCGGGAGCAGCCCGGTCCACGCTGCAGTGTTACCTCCACCCGTGTCCGCGGGTGGCGGAGCCGCCACACGGGGTGCCACGGCCAGCGCGCCCCCACTTCGTCTGCTCCAGCGGCTGCGGGGACGCGGCCGGGTTCTCCGGTTCCTCACCCTCCTACCCCGTCTCACATGAGCCGCAGCCACAGGTGGTCGTCGGCGAATGAGCTGAAAAGCGCGCTGCATGCAGTGCGAAAAAACCAAATATTTTAAAAAAACTTTAACCCCCTTGGAAAGGTGAAAATTCATTTAAACGGGCGAGGGCGTGAGGGGAGCCAAGTGTTTCTGTGGATTTATCTGGAGGGACGAGGCGGTCGGGCACACGCAGCCATCCCCTTCGGGCCCGCGGAGGCCAACAAGGTCTCACTCCGTGGGCCCACAGAGCAG
Organism: Irena cyanogastra; assembly: GCA_013397155.1. Taxonomy (NCBI): domain Eukaryota; kingdom Metazoa; phylum Chordata; class Aves; order Passeriformes; family Irenidae; genus Irena; species Irena cyanogastra. The sequence goes on along the minus strand of VWZV01012926.1, from coordinate 741,378 downwards.
GGCTGATGGCGGGGCGGATCCTGCCGTAGGACCCCACCGCATCTGCGGGCGGAGCACACGCGTCGGCCCTGCCGCGCACCTTTAACTGCCCCGGAGAAATGATTGCCCCGTCTCTTCCCCGTGGATACCGCCGGGGCGGCTCTCGGTCGGACGCCGAGGACACCCGCTGAAGGGGCCCGTGCAGAGAGGTGAGCGGCAAACCCACCTCTCGCTCCAAGGATGCCTCCCAAGGGGAACGGCAGGTCCAGGGTCCCGTGGGCAGACGCGCGGGAGCCTGGCGGGAGAGAGTGAAATCTGAACCGACAAACCCCGAAATGAGGCCGGGCAGCCAGAGCTGAAAAGCGTCCAAGTCTGTCTCAAGCAAACCAAGAGATGAAACATTTCAGGTTATTACATTCTGCCTTTGAAGCAAACCGTTTCCCGCAGATAACAATGCGTAGGTATATTTAGACAGCTCGGCTCGTCCAAGGGGAATGTGTCTTGCGCTATTTGAGAAAAAACTCTAAGAGTAAGTGCAAATATTTGACGCTGAAGAGCTCTTAAGGCTTGAAGAGTACCATTTACTTATTTCTACACATCAGTGTGGGCTTAGGATGTTAAATAGATTAAAAGGCTAAGAGAGGTCACTGAAGTAGACTCTCTTTCTCTCATCCTGATTTTTTTTCCTTGCAAAGTTTTTGCACTTTCTTTCGAGTGTCATTGGCAAACTCCTCTTAAGAGCCACCTCGGATACTGTATAAGTTTGTGGCTCTCTGAACCCCGGCCCCCTCCCCTCCTCTGGTCGACCCTCCCGAAGCTCCTCTCCTGCGCAGGCATTCAGCAAATATTTGCCTATGGGGTCAAGATATTAATAAGTCCTTTTCGGTCGCTTTTTATACCCGGGGCGCTCGGGAGCGCGGGGCAGCGGCGGCGCTGCCGGCCGGCCTGGGCAGGTGAGCGTGGCTGTACCTGGCAGCGGGGGGGCCGTGTCCCTCAGTGCCCTCGCCGGGCGTGGGCTGCCCCGGCGGTGACACGGGCAGTCGGGGCCGAAGGGGACACAGGGGCGACCGCGGGAGTAGCGGCTCCGCCGAGGACGGACACGTCGTTTCAATTTAATCTCATTTAAAAAGACGTAACTAATAAATTTGTATGGACGGGGCTGCCGGAGACGTAAAGCAGAGTCGATAGTGGTTCAATCCCATTGAACCCTATTGAAAACCATGACAACAAGGAACAAGCTCCGATTTATCCCGGAGAGTTAAAGCACATTGTGGGAAGGCGTCAATCACCTATTATTCCAGATCTGAACAAATGCAAAATCTTGACTGGAACAAATGCTTCCAACAGGTCCGGGACATAGGGCTACATTTCCCTTTTGTTCACGGCCTAGCAGTTGGCATGTATTTGTGCTCCCCTCGCTCCGACCACCCAGGACGGCTGGGAGGCTGTGCTCGGAGCTGGGAGATAACTACTGTCACCAGGCACGCTTGATAGGTGGCTGCAGTAATCACGGCCTGGGAATCGTTTATATGGAGCCTGTCCAGTCCAGAAGAAATATGCGGGAAGGTGGCCAAATGAAGCCTTGTGCCCCGTTCATCTCGCCCACAAATCTCGCCAATATAAATCCCACCTCTCCCTTGCCGTTATTTCTCATTGACATTTTCCCCGAGAATTGTAACTGCTCCCAAAGGCGACACCCAGACCAGGGCGGAGAGGGGCGGTCGCGGTCGGGGGCACGCGGGCAGCAGGTCTGGGGGACGGGAGAGGGACTGGATAGATACAATCTATACACAATAGTTTATAGATTCCTGTTTGGACAGGGAAATAAGAACCAACAAAGGGGCCGGAGAGAAGAGTATCTCCGCGTGGATCTGAGTTTCCGTTTGCAGGTCCGCGGTGCAACGCCGCAGGGTTTCGCGACATTCCCGCGCCGGGGATGAGCTGTGAGAGCCTCGGCCCGCGTTCAAAGGAAAGCTGATCTGCTGGGGAGAGGCTTGTCTCCTCTCCAGGCTTTGCTCCATCCAGCCGGCCTCGCCTCCCACTGCTTTCCGAGCGTGCGCCGGTCCCTCCCGCCAAACCGGCGGGCAGCTATGGGGAAGGCCGCTGCGGCGGGCGGGTGGGATCGTGTCCCGCCTCCGCCCTCTGCGGTCCCACGGCTTGGCCCACGCTCAGCGACCCGCGTGAAACATCGCCCCCATCGGTCACTTCTACCGCTGCCCTGCAGCTGGGGACCCAGCCCTGTCACCGCGGGTCTGCATTTGAACGGCACGCTGGACTGCTTGTTTCTGTATCGTATTTTCTTATAAGTCCTCGGCGGCCATCGAGGCTGGGCAAAGCCCGGCCGCAGCTTCGCGCGGGGACGGGGCCACCCGGTGAAATGATGAGGGGAGGTGAAGCTGAGAGAAGGTGCTTGTCCCGCGGAGCTGCCGCCGGGCGTCCCCGAACCGCGCCTAGACAGGGTCAGCACTCTCCTCCCGCGGGGCGCCGGTCCTCGGCTTCGTTTGCTGCCTCTTTCGGCAGATGAAGCGGCGGTCGGCAGGGACGGCGCGGATAAATAGACGAGCCGTGTTTGATCTTTTCTCCCTCTCCTCAGCTGGAGTCGTTTCAGTCACTCATACATCCCGCCCGAGGGAATATTCCCTGGGTTAGTACAACGCAAACTGGCGATTAAAAGGAAAAAAAACAAAACAAACCCACCCCTGCCCCTCTCCCGACACTTCCTTATGGACCGAGTATGCCAATGTCCCGCTATCATCTTTCTCGAGAAAAAGGTGCATCTACCATCCACCATGCCCAGGAGACGCAAAACCCCCCATCCCTGAGATCCCATTCCTTAACGCACACACCCGCCAGCCTTCCCCGCCGAGAGCTCAGTCGAGGTGTGAAAAATGCTCAGTTGAGGGTAGGAAACCTGCCATCAACAAGAAGAGAATTTGAGGTAGCACTGCAAACAGCCCGGCAAATAAAACAAATAACGACTTAAATTCCATCCAGATTTAAAGAAAGAGGCAAGTCGGGGGGGGGGGGGAAAAAAGGGGGGGAGGGGGNGGGGAATAAAGAGGGAGAAGTGGGGAGGGGGCTCTCGGCATGCTCTGCGGATGTCCTGGGAGGATTCACTTTGTCTGCGGATAGAAGGGACGCTGGTGGCTTCGGTGGCGGATGGAGGGGGGTGGTTGTTGGTCATCCACATGCCACCCAAGATGTTATTCACTGCTAACAATTACCATTATCTGTCCCCACTTTTGGCTAATCAGACAGAATATGTAATGATGACGCCTGTTTCCTGCTGTCTTTGGGAGGTAACGGGTTATTCTCTCATGGGGGTGGCGGGAGGGGGGGGTTACACCTACTCCCATTAGGGCTTTAGCACTTGACTAATTCAGGTACTTAGCATCCTATAGACAGGGACGGTTTGAAAGCGGGCAGTGTTTGCAGTGGGGAGGACTGTTTATATAAACAGGACATCTCTGTAAACGACACTAATATTTGGGGTTAGGTGGCGATGGAAGGGAAGGTCCTCTTGATCCGAGAGATTTCCCAGTAACTGGACGCGATCCTTTCCTCACAGCTTTTAAGGAAGGGGGTTCGGTTTGGGTTGATATTTTTTTGAGGGGTGTGCACAACCTACCATGGCCACATCTGGCAGGATCAGTTTTACAGTGAGGAGCATTTTGGATTTACCAGAGCAGGATGCTAATAGCATAAAGCAAGCCTCTGACCATCGCCACTCAGCGGAGAACTACGCCGGCTCGCCGTATCGAGGGTGGATAGAAACAGACAGAAATCACTATCCCTGTGAGTATAAAACGGTCAGGAATTCGCCACCTCTGCACAATTATCTTTTATTTGTTTTTCCTCTTCCTTTGAGGAAGATGAGAAGCAGCGAATTGACAGTGTACATAGCCTACAGGATCGGGGGAATCCAGGCTGGGAATTTTATAAAATATTACTGTATTGCAACAACGATCATCAGAAATGCCCCGGGCACGATCTTAAGACAGAAAAGATGGTTTGGTTTTTGTTGTGGGTTATTCTGGTAGGTTTTGGGTTTGTTTTTTGGGTTTTTTTTTGGTAGGTCTGTGCATATTCCCATCTATGGCAGAAACCAAAATCTCAGGCTGTGTTCACCTTTCTCTGTGCGCTTATCGTTTAAGCCCACTTCCCCGGTTAGTTTTTTACCCCAGTTTCACTGTTGCAAGGAATCCTGCCTTTCTGTGCTGAAGGGTTTGAGGCCACCTCACGCTCCTCAGAGGAAAGCTGAGCATGCCCCTGTGCCTCAGCTCCCCGAGCTGCCGCGGAGCGCCCTGAGCGCCACCGCCTAGAACCACGCACCTGCACCGCGGCGGGCAGGCTCTAGTTCGTAAACCCAGCTGTGTAGCATATTGTTCGCACCTGGCACACTTAAATTGTGCCACAAATATAGGGCGTTTATTGTATACCTGTGTACGCGCAGGGGGATATCGTCCTTTGAATGGGTGTGGGAACGCCATCGGGATAAGTTAAATATTGAGGTAATCGAGCGGCGAGTGAAAAGCAGTTATGAAAGGACCGGAGAACCCCATATTCTGTTTCAGTACCCGGGGAACACGAGGGCTGGCAGCCCGCAATCCCCGGGCTGCGCGCGGCGAAGCGGCCGTACCCCTGCTGGGATCGCCGGCGGGGAAAAGCAGGTCCCTTACGGGACGACAGCCCACTCCGTCCCGTGGGCTAGGTTTAACGTGTTCGTGGGGTTAGCTCACATTTCTCGTTGACTGTTGGGATTAATCCGGCCCAGTAGACAGACGGGGCTCTCCCTGCGAGAGGCGTTTCAGCTCTCGGCGGCCTCCTCCGTGCCTGCCGCGCTCCCCGGCCCCGGCTGCTCCCTCTCTCTAACCCACTCGCTGTCCCCAGCTTCCGACGAGAGCGGCCCGGAGATGAGCTTGCCCGACTCCACCCAAAGGTCGCTCCCCGCCCGCGGCTCGGAGGCCGAGGAGAAGAAGAAGAAGCGGCGGGTGCTTTTCTCCAAGGCGCAGACGCTGGAGCTGGAGCGGCGGTTCCGGCAGCAGCGATACCTTTCAGCGCCGGAGCGGGAGCAGCTGGCCCGGCTGCTCAGCCTCACCCCCACACAGGTGAAGATCTGGTTCCAGAACCACCGCTACAAGATGAAGAGGGCTCGAAGCGAGGGCCCCGGCAGCCCCCAGCCGCGCCCGCCCGCCCTGCTGCGCCGGGTGGTGGTGCCGGTCCTGGTGCGGGACGGGGAGCCCTGCCGCGGCTGCCCCGCCAGTCCACCGGCTCCCACAGCACGCCCCAAGCTGGGCTGCGCCCTGGCGGGATGCAGCGCCCAGGCCACCCTCGCCCTGCAGGGCTACCGAGCCTGCCCGCCCGCCGCCGCCCTCGGCGTCTTCCCCGCGTACCAGCACTTAGCGCACCCCGCCGTCGTCTCCTGGGGATGGTGACAGCGGCACTTAGCCCTCTGGGGCCGGACTCATCCCACGGCCGCGGGGCGGCCCGCCCCGACCCCGGGCTGTAGCGCGGAGAAGGCGCCGGGGAAGGCGCAGGGGCACCGAGCGGCCGGGCTCGGGCGGGCCGGGCGGCGGAGCACGGCCCCGGAGCGGCGGCAGGCCGGAACGAAGCTGGCCGGGGCCACGCTCCCCTACACCGGCCTCACCCGAGGGCGAGGATGCTGCGTGAGGCGCGAATTTTGTAAAACCTCTGCTCCTCCTCCTCCTGTTCGAGAGATTTCTTGTTTAAAATTAATGATCCTAACGACCTAGTGTATTTTAAAATAGCTGACTCTTCCAGTGACTAATAAAATGAATTTTGGCAAATAAATTTTTCCCGGCGGAGAAATGTAGTTTTGACGATTGGGACAGTTTCGTAGGATTGCCTCCTGTGCTATAAAATCTTGATTACTTGTCTCGATAGCTCCAGTCGAATTTGACTTTCAAGTTCGTATATTTTATCCATTTGAGCCGGTAAATGGCAAATAAATTTTGCTGCGAGCATCTCACTGTAAACGCGGTGATAATTCCTACAGGAAGCGTGAGCCCAGAGTCTCCCGCTCGCACGACTTTGCGTTTTAAGCGGCGATGTCTTCCACAGACCCACTAAGGCAGGATGCATAATTAAGCCAATTTTTCCGTTAGCCTGAAACCGTTCCAAATTTCGACTGGGGAAGGATAGCCAAGAAAATTATGTTTTGAAACTATTTGATAAACTATCGATTTTATTACTTTGGGGTGAAAATAATATGTATTTTCTGCCAATGGGGAAAAAGCCCTAAAATCCCCTACAAAGCTAAACCCAGGTCCCTGAAATTTGGATTAGACCTGCTGCTTCCATCCCTCCGACGGCACCTGCGGACCACGAACCCGGAGGGAATATTTGGGGCAAAGACCCCACGGGGATTGATGCAGACAACGTAGCCGCCGAGGAAAAGGGGACCCGCAGAAGATATTTGAGTGGGGATTTTACTTTTTTTATTATTATTTATTCCCCGGAAGGGGATAATTTTGGACGAGGTATGCCCCTGGGATGTGGTGTGTTGCCTTACACATCCCGGGGAGCCCACAGAGAGCGAAGCTGGGAGGTGCTGCCGTCGCGGATGAGGAGGCGACCAAAAGCACGCACCAGTTTCCGTGGGTGATTTTGGCCGCCTCCTCCGCCAGAATGGCCCCGCTCCCCTCCCAGCCCTACCTTACCCAGGGCTTCGCACGCTCCACCTGAGCAGCTCGGTGTCGCCTCTGTCCTCGGTGCGGGAGGATCAGAGCCAGCTACAGTGCAGGACAGGCTGCGTAGAATGAAGGGGCGCCAGTCCTCCCACCTACATCTCCTTCCCTGCTTGGGCAGGAGGCCGTGAGCCAAGACGGAGGCACAGAGCGGATCAGGCCTCTGGGCTGTGCGGGAAGGACCTGCGGAAACACAGCTACTGTGTCACCTGGGTTTGCTCTTATTGTTTGGTTGGTTGGTTGTTGGGTTTTGAATTTTTTTCCTTGTTGTTGTCTTTCCCCTGCCCCTTTCCCTTTATTTTTCCTCCTGCCATCCGAAATCTCTTTTTTCGTCTCAGCTGCTGGCCACCTTGTCTCCCATATGGATGGGGTTATCTTAGAAGAATCTCCCAGAGAATCGCTCCTTAAACCTCTTTTTGTCTTGGAGGTTGAAAAGAGCATTGTTGTGCATGAAAAGGACCTAGACAAAATCCGCACTGTTTCGATTCAGGACTGTTTAATCAGTCCCTAGTGACAATTTTATGGGTTTTAGGCGGTACAATAGCATCTTTTAAAACCTTGTGGCCTTCATGAAAACAAAGGGTTTGAATTTTATGGGCTTACAACTCCAATTAGAACAGTGCCGATGTGTATGGGAGATTATCAAATTTGTATCATAAAACCCTCTATAATAAATGATTACTGGAAGCTGGGGAGAGGCGGGGGTGGGGGGGAGAAAGGACCCAGACTTCAAGCAATGGACTTTGTCGCATGTAGTTTTAAAAGTACAGATGCTGCCCTCCATTTTAACCCTTTGCGACCCAGCTATGCAGCAGGATCATCTGTGGAAATAATGTGATAACGTCATTAGAAAAGGAAACAAAGACAGCGGGACAAGACCGCTCCTCTTCAGCACAAATCTGCCCTACGTCAGCTCGCCGAGTGTTTGCAGCTTCTCACCTGGAAGGGTCCTTCCCTGGCTCCTCGCTCATCTGAGCTACTGTCCTGTCCAGGAGCCCACACACGGCCTTAGGAAGGCTCTGTAAAATAGAAGGGCTTCCTGAAATTACTGCTTTTATGAGCTACTGTACATTCAGGTAATGACAGGGGATGTCCCTTCCCAATCTCAGGTTGCAGGGATTTTCTCTGATCACCAGCTGCAGTGTCACCTGGTGTGGGTTTCTTCACAAAAAATGTGCGATTTGTGAGTGCTGCCTTTTACCAAGTCCAGGGAAAGGGAAAGGTGCAATTCCTGGGCACTGGCAAAAGCTAACAAGGTGCTCTTGTAGGGTGGGCAAAGTCATCTCGACAGGGGTGCAGGGAAGATGGCAGAGTCATGTTCAAGCATGGAGAAAAGCAACCCCCTTATTTTAATGCATCCAAGTAGAAAGAAGAATGCATTAAATAACGAGACAATTCAATAGTCAATGGAGATTCACAGTAATGAAAAAGTCCTGTGAAGAGGATAGGGTGTGACTGAAAATATTATTTTTTCCTGGCAGAAACAAATTATTCTGTCTAAATGTTAAGCACATTTAGCGAGGAAAATAGTTAACTTTACCAATGGTTAAGCTGTATCTAGGAGATACTTCTTAACAAGTGCCACTGACAACAGCTTCAGGGCAAGAGAAACTTAGCACCTTTCAGTATAGTTTCTGTTACTTTGACTTGTTTTTTGATAAGGCACAGAAATCATCTCAGTTGTCGGTTTGGATATTTTTGTCTCCTCCTCAAAGAGGTGAATGCACAGTTTCTGCCTTTTCTCTTTCTTTTTCCCCACCAGGTCTCATTGTTGCTTTCACCCTGCAAACAGGACTGTGAATTTCACTGAAACTAATGAATAAGCATACCATGATCAAGAACTAATGCCATCTTCAGCTAATGAAAAGCACTGCTAACATCTACAAACATATTCCTGGGTGTTTTATTCTTAGTCAGTAAATAAACTATTGACTTTGCAAAGGCCCAGCCCTGCTTCAGTGGGAGCCCCTGGGCACATGTTTGTTAACTTAGAACTAAGACAGCGAAACAAGTCTCCAGATTGCCTCTATTTTTTGGACAATAGTTCTGAAAGAGCACATGATCCAGCCTCTTTGTGATACTTCATGAACAAGCTGAGTGTACGTCTGCCAATGCACATCCATCATTTGTCTTTGTATATACGCACACCACGCATTTTAAAAATTACAACAGATGAAAAACATCACCTCTGAAGCAGCGCTCTGCCATGCTCCAAATTCTCTTGTCACTGACTTAGGAAAGGGTCCTGGCAGCCTTGCAATATGTATGTCTTGGTTAGTGACCCATCTGGACTGTGTTGTTGACTAAGCACAGGTCAGGTCTGTCGAAACTTTTGGAATTTCATCCCCTTGTACCACATAGCATTTGATAGGAATAGGCCTTCCACCCTTGCTGATAGCCCAGCTGATCTAGGATCACAGCAAGCTCACTTTGCCTTCAGAAACAGGTGGCGTCCAAACTATATGTGGAGAAGCCCAGATCTGACTCTTCCTGTACTCTGCGACCTTCAGAAGTTGTAGTTCATTGTTTAAGATAGTGTCTTACTGGACTTGAGTCCCTGATAGCTGCTGCGTCTTGAGAAGTGGGAACAGCTGAGATACAAGGAATAGCAGTTTCTGAGCCTTAGTAGTAGTAGTCAACCTTTTCTTCAAAAGCCTAGATAGTGCAATTTCCTTTTCCTCAGATGGTGCTTCCAGCCCCTGAGCACTGGACCAGTCCCATACATATTGGCTATCAGGTAGTGAACTCTTTCCAGAATTCCTGCCATGAACAAAGAATTGCAAATTCAAGTGCCACCAGTATCAGCAATGGCAGCAGGACCACAGTCACTTCATGTAACTTTCAGGAGGCTTCTGACTCACTGTGCTGGTTTTGGCTGGGATAAAATTAATTTCCTTACAATAGCTAGTATGGGGTTGCTTTGAATTTGTGCTGAAAATGGCGTGGATAATACAGACTCCTTTTTGTTATTGCAGAGCAGTGCTTGTACTGCATCATGGTCTTTTATGTACTGCCCCACCAGCAAGAAGGCTGTGAGTGCACAAGAATGTGGGAGGAGACACCGATGGGACAGGTGACCCCCACTGATCAAAGGGATATCCCATGTCATATGGCATCATGCTCTCCATATAAAGCTGGAGGAAGAAGGAGGAAGAGGGGTTGTTCAGAGCTCTGGAATTTGTCTTCTCTAGTGACTATTGTATGTGATGGAGCTCTGATGAACACTTGCCTGCCCATGAGAAGAAGTGAATTGTTTTGCTTTGTTTGTGTGAGTAATTTTTGTTTTCCCTCTTAAACTGCCTTTATCTCAACCCATTAATTTTTTCACTTTTTCCTTTTAATTCCCTCCCCCACCCCCTCAGTGGCCGTATGTGTGGTGCTTAGCTGCTGGCTGGAGTTAAACCATGGCACTCGGTTTAAAGCAAACTTCCTGTGGGAAAGGAGGCAATGGATGGAGAGTTACCCATAGCAGAAAAGTTGCTTTATGCTCCTCAAGCATAGAGCTCAAGCAACACTCAGGAGCAGACGAGCTCAGATCAACAGTAGCACTATTAAAATGATTTAGAAAATCACACATCTACTAGGTGTAACAAGCCTAAAGAGATCTCTGTCTGCCACTAAGCACAGATTACTGAGCTATGAGATCAGGTTGCTTTTTATCGTATTCAGGCTCACAATTGCCTTCTAAATGATGAAGGAAATCAGCTGTCTAGACCAAGGCATGTTGGCAGTTTTGCCACTTTTCACCCTGTTTTCTCCATTGCTTTTCTATTTAAAAGAGGTCATAAAGTGTTCTGGAAAAAAAATCAAAAATCTCTCCAGAACACAGCTATAACTTTTTTAATATTCAGGATCAACATGGAGAAAAGTCCATTTCTGATATCCACTGGTTTCAGGCTGCCTTCCTGAGTAAAAGGAGACCCAACCATTTACTTCTTCACAGGCCTTTGCTCAATCTAATTCTTAAACTTCAGAGTTAGATATTCTCTTCAGAATTTGACAGAATTTGATTCTAGATGAGTAATACTTCAAAAGAGAAAAGAAAGAGAGAGACACGGCAAAAAGACATAGGAAAGCCAGTAACAACAGTGAAAAGAATGAATGTCCTCGCCACTTTTGGTGCACAGGATGTATTTTCATGGGGCTGTCCATGCTGCTTTTGAACAGTCAGGGGACTCTCCCATGCAGGACAGCCCTAGTCATTAGTTCATAGTGTGGACAAAAATGATTTCTTGTCATTCCCACAGTGTTTGATTTTGCAATATTTGTTGGCAGGAAGCATCTGACTTTTTACACTGAGAATGAAATTTTCGTCTTACGTCCTTATTTTCCTGTTTGAGTTGGTGGGGGTTTTGGTACTAAGGTAATGGCTTTATGATAGTCAATAGTAATCACGATTTGACTAAATTGTAAATGTAGCCACTTAAAAATATAATAAAATATCAATCTAGAGAGAAAAAAACCCTTCTGTTGTTTGTGTGCATTCATGTAGAGCTCCTAATTGGACACATCTGCTTTCTGCGAAATGCAGTATCATCCTTAATGATTGCTTTGCCATCACACTTCAGAAAACTCCTCTTCTGCTGCTCGCTGGGCAGCATTTGGGAGGTCTTCATGATCTTTTCCATTTCTCGGTTGCTTTCAGGTAGTTTCACGTTATCAGATATCCTTCTATGCTATTTGTATGCACAGTTAAAAGGTGGATGTGATTGTTTTTACTCAGCTTTTCCCTTTACTTCTCCTACACTGGCCTCAGGATGCTACTGTTGGGATCTCTAAGATTAAAGTTCTGCCTTCATCACCACAATGATGCATAGTTTACCTGCCTTCTACTGGTGGCTGAGATGGTGTTAATATTCTTTCCTCCCTTGTATTTTCTTTTTAAACCAGTAATTTAGCACTCTTTCTTCACTCACGTATAATATAACGATCTTGGAGAAACAATTTTACTACTGTATAACCTTCAGACTCAGTTTTCACAGTACCAATGTGTACACATGTGAATACTGCCACATTTTTGTATTCAAATTTGGCTACTGAAAAATAACTTTATCTATGGCTTCAAAGAAACCTAGACTTTATTATTGTTTTTGGCTTTGAGTACTATAGTTTAAATATCCCTTGGGCAGCGGAGCACTGAGTTTCGAGTGCACTGAAATTTCAAGACAGGAATACTGCTCTGGTGTTTACATTTTAAAAAGATGTTGAAGCACCCAAGAGCCATTGTGGAAGAACAGCAGGAAAGGTGAAGGCTTGGCCATCATCCTGTGAACTGAAGGTTGGGGCAGGTGTCCTGTCTATTCTAGCTTACCAAAAAGGCTGGTGACCCAACTGAAGTATAAGCACTCACACAGCAAACATAATCTTGGCCTTTCTGTTCAACCAGCAAAGTTTAATAAGGTCCAACAGTCTGACAAAACCTACTTTGAAATTTGTCACAACTCCCAACTAGTAGAATAATAAGGCCTTTTTTACCAGAATTTGGTGAAAAATCCCTGACTCTGAAAAAATTTCATAGGATATTTGAGCAAAAGTGTTCTCATTTAATCATAGATACTTGCCTCGTGCCGAGAATGAATTCCAGGGATCCCCATGGCTCATAGTGTATTAGAGATGACGGTGCTTGGCCAGAACTGACCCTTCTGACCTTTAAGTATGAAAATTTATATTTGCTACCTGGTGGACTTCAGGTACCAGAATGCAAATTATCACCACTCTTGGGCTACTTTGCTTTCAGATAATCATGAAAGAACCAAATCAGTATCAAAAAGAGGGGTTTGCACCAGGTGTAGCTAGAAAGCTCTTCAATGCTACAGTTGCACATGCCAGCCAGCAGGTAAATGGCTTGCCTAGAAGAGTTGCTGAATTTGGGCTAGATGCAGCTGCAAGGGTAGTGGTGAGGTTTTGCAAAGTACAGGCTCTTGTTTGCTGCATGGCGTGGCCCCCACAGCACACACTACTGATGGCAGGTGTTGGCTCTCCTGGGCTGCTTGAAAAATCTGCCCCCAGCTGCACTTAACACTCTATTTCTAGCAGCACTCACCTGCAAGTGTGAAGATATCCTAAGGCAGTGACGATGGCAGAAAGCCAGATCCTCACCCTTCTCCCCAGCACCTTTTCCCCTGTGTTATGGCAGCATGAAAATTACCCACGCTGTCTTAGGTCTCCTTTTGGTCACTGTCCTTTCTCTCTCTAGCACTGGCTTCACAGAAAATGGGGGCTGCTAAGGACATCTTCAGACTAGGTTTCCAAGGGCACCTTGCAGCAGCTGGGAAAAGAGTCGAAAAATCAGGAGCTGAGGAAATGTATGTGTGACTGTCTTGCTTTTTCTTTCATCTTTCCTTGCTCTCTCTCTCCACCATCAGGCTATGCCTACTATGGAATCAGGCCAGTAGCTGCTCCTAACAGCCTCACTTTGCATTTTTCACTATTGTCACTGTATCAGCCAATCATGTAAAAAAATTACATATTGACTTGGCAGGTGCTTCTGTTTTGAACATGATTAAATAACTTTTTATTGTCATCTTCAAAGCATTTTTACGGTCATTTACTGAGTGAAAGGGGCTCTGATTTTGTGAGTATCTGCCAGAATATGTTTGATCCTGTCATCATTTCTTCAGAAAATCACGCGCCTGTAACTAGAGCGCAAGATATGGTAAGTGCATGAATTGTCCATTGCACTCTGCACTTACAACACTGCCTTCATTGTCAATGATAACAACAGCAGGGGAGAGATCTTGGGAGCTAAACTACCTGCTGTTTTCTCCTTGATGTTTGAGCTCTTGGATGCTGCATGAATCTAAGAGATGCAAGGAGTCACTTCTTTGTTGATGCCTTATTTTATGGGTTGTTTAAACATGGTATGCTGTTGTAATTAGAGCTGACGAGAAAGAAGAATTTCTATTTCACAGGAGATGCTGGGTGTTTTACTGTGCATCAGCATGGCAGAATTACAGCGCTGATGGAGACCTGGGCCATGCTTTGCTGCTGCTCTTGGAGCTGCTCTGTGGACTTCCCTTGGACACCCAATTTTGAGTTCCCATTAAGCTCCCACATATTGAACAGCATTCACACGTACCCCTCAAATTTCCCAATTCCACTGAATCAGCGCTTTGCTGCAAAAAACCAGTTAGAGCACTCCCTTGTCAGCATGATCTATCTATGCAACAGCCTTCATTGACCTTCATCTGGGCTTACAGTTTCTGTGCACATCAAAATAGAAGTACTTCTTTCTAGATGAGTTAGGCTAGTAATATTGTGTGCATGAAGCAAAGAGAGTTACAAGTAGCACATCTTTGTTTAAATTTAGCAGTAACCAGCTGGCCACATTCTGTAGGAAGCAGGAAGGGAGGAATCACAGGGAGGAAGGGATCTGATGAAAAATCAAGCAGAGGCTATAAAAACATTTTTCTAAAATGGCAGCATAATGAAAAAGGGATGCCAAGCAAAGAGCTTACTGATCATCTGCGTGTCACTCATAACATACTCCAGCTAGCTCAGCCTTTGGTTTGGAGGGGACATGCAGGTGTTGGGAAGGATCGCTTCCCACGCATGATATTTTCTGCAGGATTCTTTTCCACCACAAAACTTATTTGTACTTCATTAACACCCTTTGAGACAGCCTGTTAAAGTCCAAGGTGAAAAAGGCATAAAGTTGAAGAAAATGAATGTCAGCATTCCTGAGAACAACCAAAATGAGGCTGAAAGCAAAGGTTTGACTCTCCAAAAAACCTCTATGTGGGTCTACCCTAAGTGACTCAATCTTTCCCTCATTTTCATGCTCCTTAGACCCCCAGGACTACTGCACCTTAACTATTGCTCTGCCATCTGTGTTTCTTTCAATGCTGACTGTGTCAGAACCTCCCTTTGACCATTACTTTTCCTCTCATAAAATTATTGACAGAGAAATGAAGCTCATATAAAATTAGTTCTCATGGAACAATTTGAAAGATAAAAGAGGCAGTTAATAATAACAATGACCTTTGACATTGCAACAGAGCAGCTCATCACATCAGGAAGGCAAAACCATTTGCTTTCAAGACTTCTTTCTTTTGGTTGGAAATATAAAAGGAAGGAGACTGTAAGAGATATCTAAGACTCACATTACTACCTCTAGCTGTGCTGGATCTGGCTGAGATGGAGTTAATGTGCTTTAATGTGCCCTCACAGTGCTGTGCTTTGCACAGGTAGCTGGAAAGGTGTGGATAACACACCAGTGTTTTGGCTACTGCTGAGCAGGGCTGGCACAGAATCAGTAATGTCTCTCAACTTTCCCCTCACCAAGGGACTGGGAGTGAGTGAGATCCTGGGAGGGGGCACAACCAGACCAGCTGATCCAAACTGACCAAAGGAAAATTCCATACCAGGTGACAACAGCTTAGATATAAAAGAAAAGGAAGGAGGAGGAATGGGGCAGGGGAGGCAGTTGTTGTGTAGAATATTTGTGTTCTGGAGCAACCACTTTTCCCTTCAAAGCCCAGCTTAAGGGTATTGACCCTGGATTGATTGGAACAGCATCCATGAAGTTGCAGGTGTGGAAGGATTCACAGGACCTGTGCACCTTTCACAGGCCACAAGCCACATGGCATTCCTGAAGCCCTGTAACACTCAGTCCCCCAGGACACTTGTACATTATAACAAGTGTTAGACTCCTTACATTAACAGCTAATGCCCTACTGTAAAAAAAGGAAGGAAATCGAGGTGAGAGAAAAAGTAAATTAAAGAGTGATAGAAGAGAACATGCGCACAGAAAGAGAGAAAGCAAAAGTGCATTGTTATGGGGCAGCCATGTGTGGCTCTCGGGAAATCTGGAGTCTCAGATGTGAGCACTGCAGGGACAGACAATGTGCAGGTGAAATGGCAGAAGTAGCATAAGGAATGCAGGCATTGAGAGTGTGATTTTTATGTCTCTGTAACTGTGAGGCAGTGCCATGGTATTAGCATTTTTCGAACACATCCTGTTGACCTGCTCCTGTGCTGCACTGCAGAGACGAGCAGTCTGGACAACACATCCACAGCTGACTAACCAGGGCTGGTTGGGAAGCCAGTCTTTACCTCATGAAAGCTGTGGGTGATGGAGAGGTTCATCCTGGCCTGTCAGGGTATGGTGCTTCCCATGCTTGCCAGATCACAGGACTACCCAAAAAAGGTTTCCTCCTACTTTTCTGGTCATCCTTATGGGATCCTTTGCTATTTGATCCGACTTTGTGAAGCCAGAGCAGCACATATAGGGTAGGTCATGTGGAAGAAGAGTCTGGCTTATTATATTTACTGAAACATCTTTCTTAACTGGTAAACATTGTACAGAGTAAAAGCAAAGGGTTTTTTCCACCTTGCTAATCAGGAAAGAGGTAGATCTTAGCAAAGAGACAATTATGAAAATCAGGAAGCAATTTAATTGTCTGAAAACAGCTTAATTAGGAAGAATATAATTTTCTTAAATTATAGTAATCATTTTCCTGGGAATTAAAGAATAGCAGATCTTAACTTCATTGAAAATAACTTTTGCTATCAGAAACAAAAGCAATTGAAAAAATAACGAAAAGAAATAAGTAAATCCTAACATTTTTTGATGTTGTGGTTTGTCTGTGGTTTTAGGGTTTTTTTTGTTTTGTTTTGTTTTTGGGGGTTTTTGTCTGTTTGTTTGTTTTATTTACTGACTAGATATGGAACCAGTATTTGTCTAGGGCAGAACAGGTTCGAAGCCTGTCAGCAGGGGAACGGCTCCACGTGGCGGTAGGAGCTTTCTAAATGTTTGGCAACAAACAATCAGAACTTCCCTCACTGGCCAATAGAGAAGAAAAATAGTACAGCAAGCAAGTAAATGTATTGAGGATGCTGTGTTGCTGGACACTATACACTTCATTAAACTAGCACTCAACACTGTTAGGGGTGCACTTAGAATCCTAGTGTCCAGTCTAAAAGCTCCTGCATTGACCTGTACTTTTAGAGTGATAGGTAAGGCCTGTCTTGTTTGGGGAAACACTTAATCACTTGCTTAACTTGAATGAAAACCTCATTATCTGCCTCATGCCTATCCAGACGCTATTTCCTGGGAGAAATAAATAACAACTGTTCCATACACAAATATATTTAGATGTCTTTTTATTTGCAAAGTTCACCCTTCAAACATTACAGAATTTGGGCATCCCCTTGGGCTTATTATTTACACTGATACAAATTTTAGGCAGCTGATCATATTTAATTTATTCAATGAAATCTCTGCCTCAGCACACAACAGGGCTGGAATTCATTAAGAAGGAAATTACACAATGTTTAGTATTTTTCTAGCTCTTCATATTATTTTTCCCAAGTTAAAAAACACACACATGGCAGAAAATCTTTTCTCCCTCCTGCCAATAACTTGGTGAGACACTGGAAGAGGTTGCACAGAGAAGCTGTGGATGCCTCAACCCTGGAAATATTCAAGACTAGGCAGGATGGAGCCCTGATCAACCTAGTCTAGTGGAAGATATTCCTGCCCATGGCAGGACAGTGGGAACCAGAGGATCTTTAAGGCCCTTTCCAACTCAAACCTTTCTATGATTCACTGATTCAATGGCAAGATGGCTGAGCTAATCTATCAGTTTGTTGAAGCTAGAAGGGCCATTCATTTCGCTTCCCATCCCTGGCACCCAAAGTATACTGGAGAATGTGAGTAAAAATGGCAAACATAAAATGCAGTCCATGTTCCTTTGAAAAATGGCTCTTTAAAAAATGCATTTCCATATTGCCACAAGAAAGCAGTGCATCAAGGACTGAAAAATACTGAATACGTCTGGTCCTACAGAAGGAAAAGGGAAAAGACAGTTGGGAAGCAGAGTCTGAAAGAGATCTAGTAAGTCAGTTCAGCGGAAACTGACATACAAATAGAGGGTAAAAAAGTGTAATCCTTGGATTACACTAGTGTGATCCTTGGATTTTGAAGACAAGCTGGAAAGCCAGAGGAAGGAAGTGATTTCACTCCACCTCTCTTTCTGGTGAGATCAGTGCTAGATAACTATGCCTACTGGCTGTATCCATATCTTCAAAACACATTGCAGGAGAACATGCAAACAAGAGCCACAAACTAATCCAAGAAATATCAAAATTAAAAGCTAAAATACTTGAAAAATTATCTCTGCTCAGCTTAACTGAAACAAGACTAAAACATAATTTCATTGTATCATAAAGATCTCTTCCCAGAAACACATAGGGTTATCATGTTAATAATTATGGTAAGAGACATATGGGATTTTATTCCTGAACCCTTTGCAGTAATACAGCTGATCCACAGGATCAGCTGTGCTCTAGTCTTCCTAGAGGACAGCCCTCTTCAGTTTAGGCAGGAAGTCAGAACAAAAATGGAGGCTGAAAGCCAGACAAACCCAATCTTGGAGCAGCTCAGGCCATTGGAAATGTGCAAGTAATTAGCCAAGGTAAGGACTCTTCTAATGAAGAGGCTCCTGTGCAATGCACATTTAGATCACACTCAAGGCTCAAGGCAGAGTGACATGGAATGACTGGTGACATACAGCAGGCCAGGCAACATGATTAATTGCTTCCTGATTTTATTATTGTCAATGTAAATCAGTGCACAAGCAATACTACTGATAGGTCTGGGCTGAACACTGAGGCTCTGAGTCCAGTTTTGCAGACTAGAACTTCATAGCAGGCAAGCAGGATGGCTTTGAGGAGAGCTGCAGAAAAGAGGATCTAACCCCACTTTCCAAGGTAAATTTTAACTCAAGCATTGCATCAGAAATCTTAACCTTCCCACTCAACCATTGTGATTGGAGAAGTTGTTGTTTTGGTTTGTATTTCTTGTTGTAAAGCAGGTTCTTTTTTCAGGCTGAGTAGCACCTTTTACCAGCAGTGCTCAGGCTGAGACTAAAAATCCTACTTGTAGACTAAGTCACTACTTAATGTAAGAATGGCTGTGGCAGAATCTGGCTGCAGTGCTGCTCTTGAGCTGAGGAGCACTTTAGTCACCATCAACCCTTGTTTGTTTTCATCAGAGAATCACTTACAGAGTCAAGAAGTTCTTCATGCAGGTATACAAGATTCTAAGAAAATATATTATGTAAAATGTGTCTTAAATTGTGCTTAAAGGAGTTTTTTTAAGCCACACAGGTTCTTGACTGGTTATGTGAATGCTGAAGTTTCATTTTTATCCTTCATGCCTTCTTCCTGCCTGGGGTCGGCAGACTGTGGTCAGCAGCACAAAATGTGAAAAGCTCCTCTGACATCTGCTGAGCCTCACTGAATTATTTTTAAGATGCCAGTGCAAAGCAATTACTTTTTTGTTTCAAACTGCAGTTGTGGGATTCCCATAATTTTCTTTCTTTTTTTCTTTTTCTCCCCAGGACATATCTACTTGTTTAACTCTCTTTCTGAACTAGAGCAGAAATTTTGTTGTTGTTTTGGATTTCCTTACAGAATGTGGATCCCCAAGCACAATCCCTCCTTGCAAAGAGGCTGCCTATGTGGAAACTGAGGGACAGGTGTATGAAGGAAGAGTAGTTCAAGTCTGGTTGCCCATCTCTTGAACACTAGCTGAAGATGTACAATTTCGAAAAGCAAACCTCTCCCCAAGAAGCCAATGCAGCTGCATTCTTACCTCACACAGGCTGAAAACCACAGCGGAAACAGATCTGCTTGTGGGATCCATAGGGATGAAAAGACATGATTAGTTGGCAGAAAAAACAGACAACCTGAGAGCATCCCTAGAGATGTTAGGCTTCAACAAATAACTGCAGGAGCAAACCCTGGCCCTTTCCACCATGCAGGAACTGGCACAGCTAACAATGGAGGACATATATATATCCTGTGAGAGCACTTGTGTTGGCAACTCCAGACCTTGCAAAGTCCCACAGCCTGGGGAAAAGACAGCTGTTTTAGCAGGGGTTGAACTGTGCAGTCAGACAGTTCCCACGACATCATGGCATTTTTCAGTCCATAATCCCAGTGAGAACAGCAAATTGTTGGTAATCTGCAGAGAGGTGAATAGGAACATATTCCATGAGTGTGGAAACTGTCCACTGAAATAAGCGTGAGGGGGAAAGCAATGGCTGTAGCTACAGAGAAATAATAAAAACTAATAATAGAAAAGGAAATTTGGTGGATGACAAGTTGACCATCAGCCAACAGTGTGCCCTTGTGGCCAGGAAGAACAATGGTATCCTGGAGTGCATGAAGAAGAGTGTGGCCTGCAGGTTGTTAGAAGTGATCCTCCCTGTTTACTCCAAGCTTGTTGGGAGGAAAGGGTTAAAACCAGAAGATTCAGCAAAGAGGAGTGCAAAGTGCAAAGCGATCTTGCCGCTGGGAATGCTAAAAAAATTGGTGTGGGAAAACTCCATTTATTATGCCTAGTGTGTTCATCCTCTGCCTGTTTTGAGTAGAATTCCTGTATAGAGATAACACACTCTCACAGGCAGGTTTGAGTCTCCTGCTGGGAGACAGAGAGATCATAAAAGCACATCCTTGTGATGAACTGTACATGGTAGAGCCCTTGTATATATTCCCCCCACCACTGGGGATGAGCTGGGATGAGCTAAGCTTAACGAAGCCCACGTGTCTCTTTTCACTGGGATGAGCTAAGCCTAACACAGCCTGTGTCCCTGTGTGTCTCTTTTCACTGGAATTAGCTAAGCCTAACACAGCCTGTGTCCCCATGTGTCTCTTCACTAGGATGAACTAAGCCTAATGGAGCCTGTGTCCCTGTGTGTCTTTGCTGCCTGGTGTACTTAGGGAGGTAATGAAATAAATCTACTCTTTGCATTTCAGCCCTGGTTTGGTGGTTGCCCTGGTTACCTGTATGTCTATATCCACACAGCCCTAGTAAGGCCACCTCTGGGGTATTAGATTTAATACTGGTCTTCACAGCTGAAGAAAGGGTCCAGCAGAGGCCACAGAGATGAAAACGGGTCTGTAGCTTCTCTCTTATGAGGAAAGACTGCAGGAGCTGAACCTGTTTAGTCTGGAGAGAAGACCAAGGGGAGATCTCATCAATGCATGTAAATATCTCAAAGGCAGGTGCCAAGAGAACGGTGCCAGACCCTTTGCTTGTGCCCAACAACAGCATGAAGAGTAATGGCCATAAGCTAAACCACAAGAAGTTCCTCCTCAGCATAATGAACAACTTCTTTACATTGAGGGTGGTAGAGCACTGGAAGATCATGGAGCCTCCCTCTCTGGAGACATTCGAAACCCACCTGGACACGTTCTTCTGTAATCTGCAATAGGTGACCCTGCTTTTCTAGGGAGGTTGGACTAACTGATCTGAAGAGGTCTCTTCTAACCCTAACTATTGTGTGATTCTGTGAAATCTCTTCGTGTGGGCATGAGTAACATGTGAGGACACAAACACCTTGCTGGAGTCAGGTCAGCACAGAAAGAGCTTATCCTACTCCTGCTAGAACAAGTAGATGCAGCATCTACATAGAACAAACCAGAGACTTAACAGAGCATTGAAATGAATTGCCAGCCTAGCATATGATACAGAATATTGCTCAAACCACCCAAGCCAAACATTTCCCTATTTTGTGACCCTAAGACAAGGCTCTGGCACATCAGCAGGCAGACAAGTCATCAAGCCACTGTGTCATCTCAGGACAAGTACCATCAGTTACTATTAGTGCTTACTAGTATTTGTAAGAGGATCGAGAAACTTAAGCTAATAAAGGTATCCTTGCTCCTAAATGGAAAATTGAATATGAGGCTGTACACAGTTCTGAGGTTTTAATATGATGAGGTGAGAATCAGAAAAGCCTCAGAAAATGTAGTTATTGTGGAGCCACTGAGCATAGCACAACACTGCTGGGCCACTAGAAGTGGAAAAAGAAACCACCAGCATGTCGCGGACTACAATACAGGTTATACAAATCTGAATAAATGATAGGGCTGTCCCGATCAAATTAAAAAATGCTTCATAGATGACTCCACACTCCTATGGCCATGCAAGGAAGCATGAAAGAGATTTTGCCTGGGAAGTCTCAGCAGTTTCTCCTTTCAGGTATAAGAAGAAATTTTATAAAGTGGATACAGACTTATTTGAAGTCTGTGGAGGCAGGAGCATGGCTGAGTGAAACTAGAGGATGAGTAGATAAATCTCTCATGAACCATTAGCATGGAATAGGATTAAGTATGCTAAGATTTAAATGAGAAGCCTAATAATTTGAAGATGACAGCTTTAAAATCTCACAAAACTCCAGTGTGATGCTGGGAAGAGGCCAGGAAAAACTGGGGTTTTTTTGCAATTTTAGGTGGTCACAGCAGATGATCTGCTCAGTTCACAGTAAAATTAAAATTAATCAGGATCAAATAAGAATTGCCCACAATATCTGCCTCTAAATACTGGTGAGCAGGATGAGGGCAATTACAGCCAAACCTCCTGCAGCCAAATGAAAACCTGGATGAAGGACTTGTTCTCAAAACATCAGAGATCAGTGATTTGTGAGCTGCTGGACCAAGGTCCTCTTTCAAAAGACCCCCAAAACTCTGCTGCTACATGACCTGGCTTCTTCAAAACAAAAATCCAAGTAGCAAAGTTGATGCGGCTCCAGCTAGCAAAGCAAAAAATGCAATGATGGCCTGATGGGGCAGCCCAAGTTCTGAGCCTTATTGCTTAAGTCAATCTGGCCAGCCAAGGTTATGCTGCTATGTCAGAATTAAATTGGACTGAAGAGAAGTCAATGGCAGGAATCAGCAGGGAGGAATATCAGAAAGGAACAATGAAGGGAGTAAGATTTTGCATTATGGAGATGATTAGGCACCTATATGCCTGGCCTTTTTAGCCTTTTGCAGAAGGCTACTCTCCTTGCTCAGCAAGTGTTGACATCACCGAAAAAGCCTGTGGGCTTCTTAGCCCACTTAACTGGCAACTGCTTTAATAATTTTCCTTCTCTTTTCCAAAATTTTGATTTCATTCTTGTTACTTTTATTTTCCATCTAAAAGCAGTCACAACTGTAGATATGGTGAGTTTGCTACTGTGTGTTTTCTTTTAAATAGGTGCAGCTTTTTTATTTCTAAAACCATTGAATGAGAGTCTATGTTTGATGTACAAATACATATGTTCAGGACATTTAAGTACGTAAGTTTCTCATAATTTGCATGTAGTACCACCTGAAATCAAGGGGAGAATTTCCCTGATTTAGCTGTAGTTCCTTATGTAAAAAGTTGAATATCCTGTTCATGGAAGGTCAACACCACAACCAGAAAGCAGAGATTCAATGTTAATTTTTAAAGATCCTTCCAAGAAAAGGAATGAAAATTACACCCAAAATGCTAAATTACGAGCTCTAGACATCGATCAATATGTTCTACTGCACTACAAAGGAAGAGATGAGTTTTTTTCCTGTGAGTTAAAGAAAAGGTCTGCATTATGCAAAACTCGCTCGCTATCTGCCTAATCCCCTAGAGGGCAGTATGACCTAAAAATAAATTAAACTGAGCTAGGCAATTAGGATTTTCCAAAGGCTAGTTATGTTAAATACGATTACATTTCCTCTTTCCTCTGGCAAATTTCCACAAAGGTACAAGAAATAGAAGTGAGATACATAGAATTTCCAAATTATACGAGAAAACCAATATGATAAGGTTGGCAATATAATCCTGCATTAATTTCTTTAGCTCATATAATACATATACTTAATTTTGCAAACTGTCAAAGCCTAGTGAGGTGTACTTAAGCATCCTCTCAGATAGTTTCCTAAAAAACGTGTTATGGCTTTGATTTTGGATGGTCTCTTTTCCCTGTGCTAGCCTTAAGATTTTGCTGGTCTCTACCATTGGTTCAAAGGTTTGATCCAGAGATATCCAAGCACAAGGGAGGTAGAGAGCAGTGGCTAATTAATCAGGCATTTCCAGGATTTGGTGTTCTAAGGTAGTCCAAATGTTCATCACATTACTAAAATGGCGCAGTCCTCCAGGCTCCTTTTGTTGTTTGAATGAGGGAGGGATATCAGAATGAGGAAGTCTATATCCTGTAAGCGTTGCTTTGTATTACGTAGCATATGAGAATCACAAAACACTTTTGTTTTCCAAGCATGAGCATTGTGTTTGACATCGATGGAAATAGTGAAGAGCAAGTTTAATCACATAGTGACTATTTGTCTAATATAAATACAGCTCCCATTAGTTTCATTCACTTCCCATCCAGAGCTCCACTTTCAGGTTAACCAAGGTCCTATTTCCTTAATTTTCTAAGCAGGGAGAATACACACACACCCTGACACAGCATGTTTGGTACACACAACTTTGGTACACACAGCTCAGCTATAATTTAATTTAACAATCATAGAATCATGGAATACACCGAGTTGGAAGGGACCCATCAGGATCATTGAGTCTAATTCCTGTCCCTACAAAAGACACTCCAAGAATCACAGCATGTGCCCGGGAGTGTTGTCCAAAAGCTTCTTGAACTCGACAGGCTTGGTGCTTTATTGGGGATCCTCTTCCAGTGCCCAAACACCCTTTGGGTAAAAAACCTTTTCCTGATAGCCATCCTAAACCTCCCCTGACTCAGCTTCATGCCCTCATGAGAATATTGAAGACCACAACGAGGTCTCCCTTCAGTCTCCTCTTCTCCAGGCTGAACAGACCAAGTGACCTCGGACACTCTCCATATGGGTTCCCCTCCAGACCCTTCGACATCTTTGTGGCCTTTCTTTGGATGCTCTCTAACAACCTAATGTCTTATTTATATTGTGCCACCCCCAAAACTGCCCCCAGCACTCGAGGTGAGGCTGCCCCAGTGCAGAGCAGAGCCGGACAATCCCCTTCCTTGCCTGGCTGGCCATGCTGTGCCTGATGCACCCCAGGACAGGGTTGGTCCTCCTGGCTACCAGGGCACTGCTGGCTCAGATTCACCTTTTCATCAACCAGGACCCCCAGGTCCCTTTCTGCAGTTCTGCTCTCTAGCCTCTCATTCCCCAGTCTATAACAAAAATCAAGGTTGCCCCATCCCAAGTGCAGAAACCACCACTCACCCTTGCTAAATTTCATTCAGCTGGTAATTTTCCAGCCCTCTAATTTGTCCAGGTCTCTCTATAAGGTGTCTCAGCCCTTGAGGAAGTCAACAGCTCCTCCCAATTTAATGTTGTTGGCAAATATAGTATTCCTTCAAGTCCCCTGTCCAAGTAATTTATGAAGATGTTGAAGAGCACAGGGCTGAGGATGGAAACCTATGGAACCCCACTAGTGACAGGTCACCAGTCTGATGTCACCCCATTCACTGTCACCCTTTGTGCCTGACCTGTGAGCCAGTTGCTCACCCATCCCATGATGTGTTTATCCGGCTGTGAGCTGGACATTTTGCCCAGAAGCATCCTGTAAGAGACAGTATAGAAAGCTTTACTGAAATCCAAAAACACATCTACTGACTTTCCTAGATCAACTAGGTGGGTTATCCTTTCTCAGAAGGAAATCAAGTGCGATAAGCAGGACAGTGGAGGGGAAAACAATCCAAATGGACATAAGTGTTGTAAGCAGCCCTTAAAAAACACCATCATCCTGCCAGAAGTTACAGCCTCTTGGTTCACATGGACTCCATGATGACTTTTTGAAAATGTTTTGGCTGACAATGGGTTTTCAAGGTCTGAAGGCTATCTTCTGGAGATGACATTTCTTTTTGGCTGTTTCAAAAAATTGCAGAAAGTGTCGCCAGAGGACTAGTAACAGTCATGACTTTTTAAGCAGCAGATCCCATTCAGTTAACAGCTCCACAGGAGCTTTTCCAGTCAGCTGAAAAACAAGCTGGAGAAGGAAGGATAATGGTCCAGGATGATTTGATTTGAAGTTAAATTGACGGAAAAGAAGATACCTTCTAACAAAAAGGGGCTATCTAGGTGTGCACATTTTTATGCTGGTGTCATTGCAGAAAGTACTTTTCATTTACACTGGTCCCAGACATGCTTAAAGATAAATATTGAGATTATTTGCAT
The DNA here is from genome assembly GCA_013397155.1 of Irena cyanogastra. Taxonomy (NCBI): domain Eukaryota; kingdom Metazoa; phylum Chordata; class Aves; order Passeriformes; family Irenidae; genus Irena; species Irena cyanogastra. The sequence continues at coordinate 715,768 of VWZV01012926.1, read as the reverse complement.
GAGGAAGAATAAAATAAATATGTGTGGGCAAATGAATAAAAAACCCCTACTAAGAACAAGATTGATTATCTCAGTATATTTGGAACTACTTCACTCGGTCCTCAAATTCCAACAGCAAAATATGGTTTCAGTCCTTTCATACTGCATACAGAAACACTCTGATATAATAGCTACAAGGTTTCTGAAATACCCTTTGCATGTGAAAAAGCATTTCTGAAGAAGTAGCTGACATAAAAAATTACTTGCATTGCTAAGTGTGACTGTTGGATTTGATGACACGTTTTAGGTTAACTAGTTTACATTTCTTTTGAAGTGAATTTCCTAGCGACAATGTTTGCACTATTCACCTGCCTCATCAAGGCCTGTTTAGAATACAGTGCTTAATACAGTTTTTAACCCATTATAAAGCCATGCACAGATAATTTAAAATGATCATAACAACTAACAAACACGTAATCAAGGAGCTCTTAAAATGTATTAAAATTCAGGTCTCTCGCTATTAGCAAAACCGCTTCATTAACATATTAAGACAATGTTCATTTGATAATTAGCTTCTGTTTCCTTTGCGTCCTGGCAGTTAAATCCTTCCTATGAAGCCAGAGAGGAAAAGTTTATCCTTCTACAAGGTGTCTTTGAAGAAGTTTAGGTTGCATCCTGACTATTTTTAATCAACTTCTGTATTTCCTTCTTGTACTCTGTTTTGAAAATGCTGCAGATTAAAGCCCACTTCATGGTGAATATGGGAGTTCTGAACAAGGAAAATGATGGGCTCATTTTCTCCTTTGGATTTATGCTACTCTAGTAACAGAGGCATCAAGGGAATTTGGGTAAGAGCACTCCTTGTGTACTCCCTCTGTGGTGCACTTGTGTCCCACGTAGAGCTCAGAACCTGGTGGAGGAGAAAAACTAATGCGTCAAAGTCCACAGCCTGAGAGTAGTATCATTGCTCTCTGTCCTTATCCTAATCACCAGTTGCTCATTCCAAACAGTATTTTTCAAGAGAAAAAAGAAAAAAAACCAACTATTTTTCAGGGTAAAGAATGAGACATTTGATTCCAGATTTTTTCTGACTTCAAATCAGCCACATCTGCTGAGACACCTCTGAGCTGCACATGCAATGTTGCATATGTTGCCACTGCAGCAACAGCCCAAAGAAGTAGCTTATTTGTAGCAAAGGAAGAGAGCACAATTTATTTACATGAGAGTGCTCCAGCTTGTACCCTGGATGCATCCCTCATCCACCATCACATCACCAGCCAGTTCCAGGGAAAGGTTCTCTTCTCATCCTCTCTCACAGATTTGAAATATGCAGATAGCCTGTATTACTGAATATACAAACTAGATGAGGCAGCTATAACTCTCTTATGTACTTAATTTGAATATGTTCTTAAGCCTAAATATTAATTAAATACATGTTCTACTTTTTAAAATAACAGTTACCAGATGCTTCAGGTATAAGCAGTAGGTTGGCAGAACTGTTAAGGAGGATCTTGCAAGGTGGTGTGGATGGCTTCTAAATAGAAATGAAATAAATGTAGATGAACATTAAGTGATTCACATTAAACAATCCTATCACAACTTCACATATAATATTACAGGTTCAGAGATGACACTCAGGAATGAAAGTTTAAAACAGATGGTTATAAAAGGAAAATGCCATCTCAATGCTTAGTAATGGAAACTATTAAAAATGACGAGGAAAGGAAAAGAGAAGAAACAGGAAAGCATATAAAATCATCTGTACCCTGAACAGCGTGGACATTTCTAGTTGTCCTTCTCAAAAAGGACATAGAGAAGGTCAGCATAGGAATGATTTTTTATTCCCTATTCAGCCTGAAAAGAAGTAACAGCAGGACAATATACTGGAGGTGCATAAAGTCCTGAGTTCCAAGGAGGGAACAAATAGAAAGTGATGATTATCCCTCTCCCAGTAAAAGAGCAAGGGAGAATCCCATGACTTTGGCAGGTATTAGATCATAGACAAAAAAAAAGAGGAGGTGGTTCTCCACAGGATCTCATAAAACAAAAGAACATTTTTATCAAAAATGTGTGCTAAAACTGTGCATGAATTCAGGAAAAGACTGGAAAAGTCCACGCATCAGAAACTCAAAAAATATTAAATGTCCTATCTAGCTCAGGAGACTTCTGAGCCACAAGTTGCTGGAGACTGGAAAGTTATTTTGGAGACACATCACTACATGAGGTTTTTTCCTACCCCCTTTTTCTCCTTCATATGTCTACTGTGACCACAATAGGATATTGTCTAGATGAACCTTTGATCTGACTTAGCACCTGAAGTTCCCATATTCTCAAAGTCTTATATAAGGTGAGATTCTGCTCTGGGAAAGCCCTTGCAGTAAGAATTTTGTCAGACATGCCCTCAGACAAATTACTGTATCTGTCCAGCTTAACAGAAATTAAATGGGGCCACCAGAAAGAGGAAACTGCACTAACCGCCATTCAATCATTTTCATTTTTCTTTGTTCAGACCAGTTTTTGTTACTGTTTCAGGTATCTGCTGTAATGATTAAGAGATCAGTGTCACTGATGCGTTTTCACTATTGGTGATTTTTTGATTCTATTTGTGTTTCAATTTTTTGTTGTTAAATTACATGCACTGAATTTCAGAAAAACCACAAATTTGCTTTCCTTCCACTAGCACAGACAGACTGAAATGAACAGGGAACAGGTTGAATCTTTTCATATATATGGACGCAGAAGCTAGATGTCAAGCAAAGGCATTAGATAATGAGTCTTTGCATCATTTGTATCTTTTACCTTAAAAAGTACGCATCTCTGTCTTGATATCAAGCACAGATGGAGAAGAATATCCTTCTCAACCGTACGTTTGTTTCTGAGATGTGTGGGGAAGGCATTTACAGAAGACAACAACCAAGAACACAGCACAGAAAATAAATTAAAAGAGAGAAAACAAAATCTTTAGGCTTATGACACGTTCCCTTCTTTTCTTCTGTCACATCCCTAGAAGTCCTAAGCCGAGATTTTCTTTCCTCTTCCACAAGGTTTTCCCAATGTCTTGCTCTGAGACTGCCACAATTCTTGTGGCATGGAAACAACCTTCCCTGGTCTGCTGTGGGCTCCACTTGTAAAGCCCAGCAGGGACCAGCCTGGTCGCCCACTCTGGCCCAGGCCAGGCTGTCAAAAGAGGACTCAAATCACCACAGAAAACACTCTTAGAACAGTGCCCATGAGAGCCCACTCTCTTCTTTCTCCACATCTTGAGCATTTATCGCACAATAGTTTCTGTTTCTAAAGGAACATGGGCCTTGGACAAGAGGAATTGGATCAGGTGGCTCCTGGGTGTAGTGCAGGTGAATCCCTACATGAGGGAAAGCACTTTGGGGCAATGCTTTTTGAGGAAGCCGCAATAACTCCAGCAAGTCTTTTCCTCCCATGGAATGCTGTTTGGCAGTGGCATTTGGGAAACCTACTGTTCGTACCTTTTTATTTAACCAACCAGGTCCTGGTTGCCTTCATGAACATGAGGTGATGACACGGAGGTCTGGAACCACTGCTATTGCCTTTGGAGACCAATTCAACCACATCAGGTAGCAGCCATCAGCCCTGAGGTACACACAGTGTGTAACTGATACAGCAAGTTTCAGGTAACTTTCAGTAATTTCAACTGGCATTGAGAATGCAGTAGCAGGACAAAGACTCCATCTAAAAATGCAACACACTTGACCTTGGCACAAACAGAGCTTTGCCAGATGCTGTGATATATTTAACCTTCAATTTCAGAGTTTCAAAAACTAAGTCTTGAGGTGTTGAAAGGCCTAAACGTTTTTTAATGGAAAGTGAGAGAAAACAGCAAATCAGCCACAGAGAAGGCTCTGCCTAAAATTGCAGCTGCATCACTGTGACTGGGTGAAAAAAAAAATGTTTTTAAAACAGAAACTGCTGATATGGCTTTTGATGAAGCCTCTGCAGCAGCTGTGATGGCTTTTAACTTTGAGTTTTCAGTGAGAAAAACATGATATTTCTTGCATTGTCATTATTATGAATAACACAGGCGGGTTTCACAATGTGAGGCCAGGTTGAGGAGCAGATGTAAGGTTAGCTGTGCCTTGAACTGGACCAAATAGCAGGGGCTGAGCAGTTTGCTGGACGTGGTAAGTACAGGGAACACTGAGGTTGTCAGTCAGTTGCTCAATTTAACTTCAACACAACGTGATGTTGGTGTTGGCTGGCAGCAGTGACACCCAGGGTAATGTCTCCTAGCAGCTGCTTCCAAGGATGCCAAGGTACCACAGGGTGACAACAAAGCCCAGAAGTACAAACCAAATGTGAGAAGATGCCTGGTATGCCTCAGGGAACACCCATCCCTTCCTTGCATGTAAGAACATGCACCCAGCGCGCTCTTTCTCACATGGCAGAATTGCTCAGCCTCTTGACACTCCACACGGGAGACAGTGACTCCGGGGCAGAGTATTCCATGAAATCTCTGAAGAAATGGAGATTACCCCTTCCAAACTGGACTCTCTTTTGTGCAAAAAAAGAGACAGTGAAGTAGTTGTTACCAAGCATCATGTCTCTTTAACAATATCTGCTCTTGGGAGGACAGAGGGCTGAGATATGCTTCTGCCAAAAGCTGACTGAAGACAAAATACCTTTATGAAAAGTGTTGGTTTTGAGGAATGAATGTTTTCAAAAATGAAGAAAAAATTTCTGATTTTCTGACTAGTTTTTCTTGAATTTCTCCAAAGAAGAAGGAAAGAATCTTGAAACTCATAGGTTGTTCATATTGATCTCTCAAGAAGACCCTGAATTTTCACCCTGGGAACACTTCTGTGCTTGAATGCCTATTCTCTGTCTGAGAGAGCTGGCAGTAGTCGTTTCTTGCTTTGAATATGTAAGTTAGAAAGAATTGCAATATGTGTATACTACTGGAAAATACAATTCAGTTTTTCAGAGATGGTAACCTTGAACCCATTCTGATTCCCTTCTAAGACTTATTATGTAAGTATGATTTGGGATTCGTTCATGCATGAGCCAGGGATCATTCTCCAAGTAACATTTTGTATTTCTTCCACTTCTTTCAGATTTTCTTCGTTCCTCCCTGTGCAAAATTCCTAGACCTGGAGGCAGATGGTGGATGGAAGAAAGGGTGTGGCCATGTCAACAGTGCTTCATGCTAATAGCAAAGGGAAAGATTTGCCAGAGATTGGCAAATGCCAAGGACACACATCACCTATTGAAAAGTTGCAAAGGCAGCCAGTCTCCTTTGTAAGTTGTTCTGGGAATAGATGTTAATGCTTCCACTGCAGATCTGTTCTTTATTGGCAGCCTGTTGAAATATGAGAATAGGTCTATTGGAGCTGGAGCTCCCTACTGGAGGAAAATGAGGCAATGCGATTAGGTCTTTTTCCTATTTGGAAGGCTCTGGAGGTAATTTTTTCCTGTATTTTTTGTCTGTGGGAATGGGAAAAGCAATGCACCACTGAAGATCAATGGATATGATATGAGATCATCAACTGACCAAAGCCAAGACCCTGTCCCTGACTCAGTGCTGAATCTTTGACACTAAATTAAGTATTATGTTGTGTAAGATGCTTGCATTTATTGTCTTTAGTCAGTATCTTTATTTAGACCAGTTTTTTGGGAGTCATCGAAGTGATCTCACCAGTGTCATGGTTTAACCTGTAGGCAGCTAGGCACCAATATAAGCTACCAAATACTGCACAGAATATCTGGCCCAATGCTTTACTTTGACCCTTTAAAAACTGCATTTCTTGGAAACACAGGTGAAGGAAAAGAGAAAACATTAAGAGAAAAATTGTCTCCTTTTTTATCCTTCCTCACTGAAGAGGGTAGGAATGGAGCTACATGGTTTTGGGAACCTTTGTTTCCAGTGCCCTGTGCTACATTTTGAACATGAACCTGAATAAAATTCCACTCATGACTGCTTTTGCCAGCACACTGGCAGGCCAGGATAATGTCATCCACCACAGCTTTGTGAGCACTGCAGCCCTATGAATGTGTTGTGACCCTCTCCCCTACAAAGGGCTTTAGTTCAGGCATAATGTAGCCCTAAACGGAGGAAATTATGGGAAAAACCCTTTAAAACTCGTAACCTTATTTAATGATTTCACATAAAGCTGATGATAATGCGATAGAACAAAAAAAATTATAAAAGACAATGTATTTCTCATATGGATTATCTTAGCTTGACTATGAAATTCTAAACTTAGTAGAAGACAAAGAAATTAGATGCACATGTGCACACTAATGTTCATTACCAGATTTTGAGTTATGCAATCCAAACTAGAGATAACAATGCATACACACACAGAGAATGACAAAAAATGGCAACAGTAACCCCAAACAGCCCTTTTTACAGAAAGATCCATAAGTGAGGTCAGGATTTATTTACTGAAATGTAAGGATTGTATAATTAAACACAAAAAACAGTGCTTCAGTTTTTCTCTGACAAGAAAGCAACGACCTCTGGATACTGATGTGTATCAAGAAATAGTGTTTAACACTGTAGGAACATTAGTGTGTTTTCTTTTATTGCAAAGCCTATTTGAACCACTTTGTAAAGCTGATATCATGAACTAAACATACAGAGAAATAAAGATTCTTTTTTTGAGGAAAATAAAATTTCTCTTCCTTCATATTAATACAAAAGATTTGAAAAACAACATGTTCTGGCCTTAAGTATCAGACTTACATTTTGTCTTTTGTTATCACTTACAATAGCTCCGCTGCTTGAATACCCAGCCATATCAAATGTAAGTTATTTGTATATCTCTATCCTCTCAGGAAATCTTGACCTTGAAATAGAATAAATATGTAACATGGGCATTGGGTTTGTGTGTTCATAGCTAACACCACCAGTGCTAAAAACCATAGACATTGAACAAAAACGTGCAGAAGATGAGATTGTGCAGTGCTGTTTGACTCATTGTTGCAAAATGAGAAATTACGGTTTAAATGTTTTGCTGTCTTTGAATGACCCTTCATTTGTAATTGATTCAGCTCAACAGACTGCAATTCTCAAACCATCAAGACACAGAACTTATTTGTCCCATGTTTAAAGTATGCTTCAGTTACTCTACCAAAGTCAAACTGTACAGGATAGGACCTTTTCTGCGTGAGTGCTTTGATAATGTGACACATTAACTTAGGGTCTGAGATGACTGGTTATTGAGACTGAGATTTTTAGAAGTAAATTATATTTAGCGTTTGTTGACCAGCTCTGTCAAAGGAAGTGGATTACATATAACCCAAAACCTATAAAGAAGTCCACAATGGGCAAATCAATGGAAATCCATTGAATTACTACTTGAGGCAACTTTGAAAATTCCTTATGAGTAGCCATACTTACAGACCAATAAGAAAGCATTCCCTGAGTTACATACATTGATAGCCAAGGACATTATCAGCTGCAGTCAAACTGGTAAACCTTGAGAAATGGGACTTTTGCACGAAGATTTTGATGCCTATGCTTCAGTAAGGCCACAGCACAGACCTCTGATGGCAGAAGAGTGGGGTAAAAAAACTATGGTACATGACAAGAGTTCTTCCTTTTGCCGATAGCTCAGTGTGAAGCTGGGCTTGAGCCTTAAAGATGCCCAAAACAACAGATAGCAGCTTTAGACCTATGAAAGGTGAAATAAGCAAGGTTTGGAGTCAAGGGATCATATCACAATAAGTTGGACTCCTAAAAGCTAAAAAAAGTGTATTAAAATTGCTGCCTGTTGTCACCCACAAAGTTGAAGACAATGTATAGGGAGGACTCAAGAGCTTTTTCCCCTCTTCCCAGTCGCACACAATTGATCCTGGGGACATACTCACTGTATTTCTTGTAAGTGTGAGAACATGAGCAAGTGAAGTCTGCAGGAGAAGGAGCACGAAGGACAGAAGGCAGTTTTCTTTAAAGCAAATAATCACCCTTGCTTTCAAAAGGTCTAGAATTTTGCTTCATACATTAATTTTCTTCAAGAGCACTAAGACATGAGTTATAAATTAGTTGTTGGGCTGAAATGATTAACACTAATATGACAAGCTGGGAAAGGTATCTAGAGACCGAAGATCGGTCTGATTTTATTTAATATCTGTAGTGTGATTAGAGAAAAAATATTGGAAACACACCAGAGGCATTTGCAGAGGATTCTTTCCTGGGAAATGTTTCCATTCTTTGCTGGGGATATCATGTTACACAAATGTATAATATGAAAGGATTAAAGGAGTCTTGGGAGATAAAAATAAAACTACAAGACTGATCTAGTAAAAAATGGAAGGTGGAAGGAAGAGAGGAAAGGCCAGAACGAGGCTACTCAAGGCTCTTCAATTGCCCTCTATTGATGATACAATAACAATACTCACTGAAACTTGCTGTCCAGCAAATACTTCTTATGCTATGACTAATGAAATACTGTATCTTCTTACTGATTCTATGAACAGCAGGAGAGCCATTTAAACTAGAAAAAAACATGCTAATTAGGTACGAACTCAGAAAAGTAATCTTATTTGTTAGGTTTGTGACTTCATTTCAGAGAATGGGCAAAAAAAGGGTAGGGAGAAGGGACATGAATTTTTCACAGCAATATACTGTGCTCATGAGTGCAATTTCAAAAGCTACATTTCTACTAGATGGAAAAAGAAAAAGAAAAAGAAAAAGAAAAAGAAAAAGAAAAAGAAAAAGAAAAAGAAAAAGAAAAAGAAAAAGAAAAAGAAAAAGAAAAAGAAAAAGAAAAAGAAAAAGAAAAAGAAAAAGAAAAAGAAAAAGAAAAAGAAAAAGAAAAAGAAAAAGAAAAAGAAAAAGAAAAAGAAAAAGAAAAAGAAAAAGAAAAAGAAAAAGAAAAAGAAAAAGAAAAAGAAAAAGAAAAAGAAAAAGAAAAAGAAAAAGAAAAAGAAAAAGAAAAAGAAAAAGAAAAAGAAAAAGAAAAAGAAAAAGAAAAAGAAAAAGAAAAAGAAAAAGAAAAAGAAAAAGAAAAAGAAAAAGAAAAAGAAAAAGAAAAAGAAAAAGAAAAAGAAAAAGAAAAAGAAAAAGAAAAAGAAAAAGAAAAAGAAAAAGAAAAAGAAAAAGAAAAAGAAAAAGAAAAAGAAAAAGAAAAAGAAAAAGAAAAAGAAAAAGAAAAAGAAAAAGAAAAAGAAAAAGAAAAAGAAAAAGAAAAAGAAAAAGAAAAAGAAAAAGAAAAAGAAAAAGAAAAAGAAAAAGAAAAAGAAAAAGAAAAAGAAAAAGAAAAAGAAAAAGAAAAAGAAAAAGAAAAAGAAAAAGGAAAATAAAAAGAAAAGAAAAGAAAAGAAAAGGGAAAACTTTTAATAAAGGTGTATGAAAAGAGAGGGTGAGATTCATTCTTGAGGAAAGAGGTAGTGATGAGCAAGAAGAAAAGACCAAGGGACTAACACTTAACTCCCTTGCAGTTTCACTGTGAGAAAGAGAATGTCAAAACACCACTGTGCCCCTCATTGGCAGGCATTGTGCAAGGATGCTGGTGTTGGCCAAAAGAACTAGATTCAACATACCTAATCGGCAATATCAGTGTGCGGATTTTTACTCAGAGGCAACCACATAAACTACATTTCACAGTCTATACGGGGAAGCAAGTCTCTCTACAGTGAGTCAACTCCTCACAGGGTAGGTATGTACAACAGAGCAAATGAGGGCATCTGTAGCACAAATGTGAGAGACAGACTACACACGGCTAAAAGTGATAGAATAACAAAATGTGTGAATAAAAGCAGGATCTTGCGATAAAAAGAAAAAAAAAAAGTAAAATTAGAGGAGGGAGAAAACCCTCAGGGAAAGCAGTGACAAACCCATCCAAGACAAGGTAAAGCACAAGAGAAAGAGTAATCAATCCTCCACTGTTGAAGCTATGCTGCTGGGTGTTAACCACACAACGGAGCCAGACATTTGGGTGATCATGCTTGTGCTGTCTGGGTGAGGGTCTGCTGTGCTGGGCTCTGATTGCTCCTGCTCCTGCCTGCATTTCATCTTCAGTAGTGCAACAGTCTGAAAAGTGGCCAGGGAAGAAGTGAGCCACTGTCTAACAGACACAATGGGGTGAAGGCACTAGCCTGTGGACTAGTAATCTCATTTAGATTCCCACAGGAATCTTAGTCTTATATTTTAATCAAAAGGAAGACAACGCAGTTATGTTGTCCACCTAGTTCTGCTATTTTGTACCATTTACACAGGAATGATATAATGAAAACTGATACTGTATTTCCCAGCAAATTTCTTGCTCATTAAAATGACATATTTGGGCAAGTGGAAATTTATAGAGTTCAGGTTTGTTTTCTTTTGTTCATGATTCATCTATAAGTACACAGATAAATTAGGTAGTCACAGGAGACCATCAGAGCTACCAGAAGCAGTTGTTCAGGAGAGTTTCCTAGTCTGGGCTAGTAAAGAAAAGAGTCGTAAAACTAGGTGATGAGGAGGGGAAATCCCACAAAATATCAAAGTTCCTAGTTAGTAGGAGGTTGCAAACAATAAGCCATTACTCTATAAAAATTAACATTGCCTGACAGATCATATATTGTGTCAGAAAGCTCTAAACAATCATAACAATAGGCTTTGCTTTGTTAAAAATAGCTTGTCCCTGACTTTTTACTTTTTTCTCAAGCATTCTTGGAGTAACTACTGAAGTCAATACAGTCATATTCCAGGCAACTAACCTTCAGGAACTAACCTTGAAAGAAACATGAATATAGGTTATTTAAACATAAGAATCTTCCTCTCTCATACAATCACTTTGACAGGGATTTTATAATGTGGGTGGATACTGGAGATGGGGTTTTTTTTATTCAAACACTCAGGGAAAGCTTCAGCCACACTGAGTCTTCTCAGACAATGGAAAAGGCACATTTTCGCCCAGTGCCCCATGAAAATCTTATCTTGACAAACAGCAACTAAAAAGAGTTTTGTCCCCTAAGTCTCTGTGGAGGCCTCTGTTCACTACAAGTTGTATTTCATCAGCCTTCTGGCTGAGAGTCAGCCATACCATCTCCCCACCTCACCACGTACCTCCTGGGCAGTGTGACAGCGACGATGAGCTGTTTATGACCAGCTTTCCAGGCTGTCCAAGGAGAGCTGAGCTGGAGTTTAGGTGAATGGACACAAAGAGTAGCTACCTCACCTGGAGTCAATCCAAAAGCCGTACATCAGATATATATTTTGGGGATACATGGGGGATACCCTGTGGAAGAGTGGATGCCAGAGAAACACAAGTTGCAATGCTCCATCCTCTGGCCAGAGACCTCCTAGGATGCCCTTCCCCCTGCACAAATGGCTGGAGAGAAATCTCCATGCTTTCTACTTTCCAGACTTTTTAGAGACCCTTTGAGCAGCTCTTGCTTTCATTGAGCAGCCAAAACAAATCTGTGCCTCTAAAACTGCTTTAACTCATATATGCCACTTTCTCCTTGACTTCCCTTCTCCCTGGTTCATCGGTTCTGCAGGTTTGTTACAACAAGTGGACATGCAACTGATGTGTGACCCGATGGGGGACCCACACCAGAGCAGTTCATAAAGAACTGCAGCCTATGAGAAGGACTCATTTTGGAGGAGTTCATGGAGGACTGTGTCCTGTGGGATGAACCCCATTCTGGAGCAGGGGAAGGGTGTGAAGAGTCCTTCCCCTGAGAAGGAAGCAGCAGCAGTGATTAACCGACTGTAACCCCCATTCCCATCCCTCTGCGCTTCTGGAGGGGAGAAGATAGAGAGCTTAAGAACAAAGTTAAGCCTGTAAAGGAGGCAGGGTAGGGATAAGGTGTTTTTTTTTTCAAGATTTGGTTTTACTTCTCATTGTCCTGTTCTGATCTGCTTGGTAATAAATTCAGTTAAGTTCCCCAAGGTGAATCTGCTTTGCCCATGAAAATAATTGGTGAGTCCTTATCTTCCCGTCCTTATCTTGACCCAAGAGCTTTTTGTGGTATTTTTTTCTCACCCCTGGCTAGATGAGGAGGGGTGTGATGGAGCAGCTTTGGTGGGTCCTTGACATCCAGCCAGGGTCAGCCCATCATATAATGTAGGAAATAAAATTTACAATGAAAACATAGAAAGAACAACAAAACTAGGTGAAAGAAATCCAGTTGGTGATTGAAATTGACCCCAGATATGATGCTTGACTAGGTTTGACTACCTTGACTAGATAGGTTTGACTATTTGGGCAATAATTTTGATTTTTCAGTAACAGTCACTGCATGTCCAAACCTTCTCTTCCATATTTCTGGGCCATGGATTCCCTGAGATGCTTGCCCTAATTTGTCTCCACCCATACTTCTGCAGCAGTTTATTCAAGGTCCATGATGGTGAAGTACAGAGACATTTGTCTCCAGCTTCTCTCAAAAAGCCCTACCATGGGCTTCAAGTGGTGTGAAGCATAAACTTAATGCTACCAAGTAATAGTAACTTCAGGGAGATAGCCACCCTTGAAAGGTAAAGTGCAACAAGGCATTGCACATGTCAAAAACTTCATGATAAGAAAAGCATCGCCATTTCAGAATATGAACTTGCAAATGACCCTTTATTGAGAGAAGAATGGAAAACTGCTATGTTTGGCTTGTTTTCCCCTTTCTTCCCCCAAAGCACATTGGATGTTGGATCATGTTTTGTTCAGCAAAGTTTAGACCTACTGAACAGACTGCATCGTTTATTATGGAGCTTACACATTTATTCGTCTACAGAAGACACTTTGTGCTCCATAGGAAGAGGCATTTTTTGCTTTCTCAATGCATTTCATGTAGATGTGTTTGAGAGCATTTTCTGTGATCTTCTTAGTATGTGTGTATAGATGAGCATGTTATGTTCTGCCACGTGATTTCTTCCTCCTTCTATAGCCATTTTACACAAGTAGTATTGAATAGTGATTTTAAAATATGCAAAAAAACCATACTTCTTGTTTTAAAATCAGATGTAAAAGACACTGCCTTATTAGAAGAGGAAGAAATACAGAAAATTAAGCATGTCCATTTAGAAGAGGGATCAGAACTGAATCTTATCTTCTAAGTAGCCAAGAAAACAAATCATATAAGAATTCAGACCTCTGATCACCTCTGAAGGGGAAAGCTAATGGAAACAGCACCTCACTGGGGACATTACTGCATATCATCACCTAACAGTGACCCCGAGCGAAATGAAACCGAAGAGAAATGGAGCTGAATGCGAGGGAGGTGGAACTGTTCTCATTTCCGAATGCAGCAAAATAGTCTAATTGGATATACAGCACAGCAAAATGAATAAATACCAGAGGAAAAATATTTTCAAGCTTTGTAAAGGAATGACATGCAGATTGAGAGAAAGCAAAGTCCTGTATTTCTAGCCATCTTTATAAATGCAGGATACATAATGACTTAGTCAGAAAAGGAAAATTTAGAGAAGCCCAGCAAATGAAGGGGCTGCACATTCAGCAAAGTATTATGCCTTGCAAGGAACAGGCCATGGAGAGCTAAGCATCCAAAATCCATTAAAAAGTTTCTACAGTAACCAGAATTTTGCAGGTGTACAAACATTTCAGACACCATTTTTTTTTTTTCTTTTTCCTGAAGTGGTTGGTTGCTTTAATCCATAACTTTCCTGGGCATGAAGATCCTGCAGCCTGTGTGATACTGCTGGTACTCACACTGCTCTGCGTCATGTAAGAAGGGTGCTCAGCTCTGAGGCTGGTACCTGTTTGCAAGCTGCTGCACAGCCTCTGCCACCAAAGCCAGCTTTTGCCAGTACACTGCCAGTGCCGGTCAGCTGTGAAAGGAGGCTAGGAGAAGAGGAAGAAATGCAGGGTGGCTGGGAAAAGGTTTGGAAGCTGATGGTTGTCATCCTGGTGCTGAGAGAGTGTTGATGAGTGGCTGAGGAGCAGGAGGTGGAATGAGGCATAGGTCTGGTACAAAGTCAGTGCTGGTAGCCACATATTGCTGTCAGGAGCCCTGGCCACAGCTAATGCCAAGAGCCTCAGCTGCCATCCCTGCCATCAGCAAGGGCTGCTGCAGCAAGCACTACCCAAAGGAAGATCTGTTTGGAAACCCCCGCTTCATGTAATATGTATTTCCATTTGATGTTTCCAGGCTGTATTAAGGACCAAGCATTTTCACTGCAAAAGCACCAAAATTCTATAATGAAAAGCAAGTACTCTTTGATAGGTTTTGGAGTGCAAGCTTTAAATGCTGTAAGTACCAGAGACTCTTCCCACTGAATTCAGATGCATCCTTATTTCTCACTCCAGCATAGTCCCAGGCCACAGGTGGCCAAATGGCAGGGTGGACCCCTGCCTGCCTGCAGATGATGGCTGTGTACATGCTCCCGAGGCATCACGGGCAGCCCTGCTTGCAGTTACACAAGGAGGGACTGTGAAACTGCTGGGCTACCATGGCAGTTTTCCTCTCAAAATGTTTTTAGCTGCTTTGTAGCCAGTGCAGGCACAGGCACCACTGAGGGCTTCATTCGTCTGCAGCATTGAACTGCTCTGACTGTGCATGTGCTTTTAACCAGAAGTTCTGCCTCTCAGTCTCAACAGCAAACTGTGCTACCAGCGAGGTCAGTGTGGCCGGATAGGCAATGTGTGGATTTGCATCCCTTCATTAGTCAGAAAAGATTTCTAAAAGATGATTTGGACCCATTTATTGCCCATATGACCATGGGCTACATCTTTGCATCTTATAACATGTCGTAATAGGCTCTGACCCTAAAACTTCTGTTATTCAAAGAGTGGTTTTAGCTCACACGGATAAGATGGGATGCAAGTGCCACTTTTGATCACCTGTGAAGCTTGCATCTCACAACTGGACAAATTTGTGATGCTCTCTCTGCTGCCTGGTCCCTTCCCAGGCCACATAGAACCTGAAGCTGGCACTTCTGTGGAATGGCAGAGCTGGCACACTAGTTTTGTATGTAGGAGGTAAAATGACTTCCTCCTTAGTCCTGTGCTAAGTGCTTACTGAATGAGTTTGACTCTACAGACTCAAGGACAGCCAGCTCAGGTTGTTTCCTCCAACACTAATACGTAAACAAGTTACTCACTTGGTTTTTTTCAGTTAATGTTATTCAGAGAGAGTAAAATGCTGTAGAGCATTCATTCTGGTTCCAGTTGTGGAAATGGAGCATGTATAATTACCAATGTGGGTAGCAGTCCATCTCGTAGCCTTACTTACGCCAGTGAAGGATATTATCTCATTATGTCAGCTTAGCAGTCTTCTTTCCCTGGAATTCAAAATAAGCAAGGCTCATATAGAACAACTAATTATAAGGGACATTATTTTAAAAACTGAATAGTAGTCAAAATCCATTAATGGACTATTTTACATGATTAAACTACTTTCAAGAAAGTATCTAGGCTTTTTCAGCATAAACATTTCTACATTGAAAATGTAACTTGAACCTAATTCTATGGTCAGCTATTTTTTGAGTAAGTATAATATGTGCTTTCATTTATGACAGGGCAAAGATGAGTGAAATTTTTAACTTCATTATGTCTATCATCCAAAGTAATTTAGAAGATAATCCTGCTACATGGAGACTCTTCTGTACGACAATGCTAATAATGACTAATGTCTGGGAAAACAGAAAATAGAGCTGCTAGCAAGGACTTGTTTTAGCATATGTTTTAGGATTCCTATTTGAATAGAAAGTGCTGTTCTTGTTCAAAGATAAGATACCTCTGGACATTCAGAAATTTGTTGGGTGCATTTTTTAGGTTACAATACAAAGAAGCTTTGGTTTTGCTTCCAGACCTTGGTCCTTCAATCCAACTGAACCTCAAGCTGAACTACTTTCTTTCCTTCTTGCTGATCAACTCCAGGAAGAAAGGTTCTGTAAGGCTGAGCCCATCTTTTGTTAAATCTGGGAAATAACCCTCAATAAACCCTTGGTTTAAACCTTTCAATAAACCCTCGGTTGCAAGTGGAACTGTGCTACCCATCCCCTAGAAGTATGGGATCCAAAAAATCCTGCCAATGGACAACCAAAGGGAAGAGAGGTTGCTGCTGGGACACAGCAGAGGAAGACATGGACATCAGCTGGTTACAGAAAGAGCCAGCTCATTTAGGAGCAGTTCTGTTCTTCACATAGCTGAAAGGCTGAGAGGTCTCTTTCCAATTTTGCCATTTATTTTCTGGATTAGTGGTTCTTCTTGGGACAAGGCAAAGGTGAAACGTTTTGATGAACCCATTGCTTCACCTTCCTTGGCAAGGAAAACATCCTATATTTTACACTGTGCAATTCATATAAACAAATGTATTTGGCAGAGTGAAAATTACAATGTTTAAGCAAAGATATGGGGTGCATGCAGTTGCAGAAAAACACACGCCCATTCATCCCAGAAGCAATTTGGTGCTGCAAATCGTTGTAACTCACTATCCCCCATTTCTATTTCTTGTATAAAATACAGAAACTCTGCCATGTATGACAATACAGGTGCCACTGATGCTGGACTGAGCAAGCCACATACACCACTTTTAGAGCAGGCTCTTTGAAATATGGAGTATTGCAGGGTAGTCCTGCTGATGGAAACTGATCTGGTTAGGGATGCCTGACCTCTAGACTTAGAGATGATGGGAGCTGTTGTCAGAGTTGTCAAATTCCTGGCACAGGTCTCACGGCTCAAGAAGAGCCTTTCCTGACATGTATGCTATGCATATATCCATCCCACTGTACAATAAACTTTTGAGACCCTATTTACAGCAGGAAACACTTGAAAGACTGATATTCGAAACTGAACTGGCTGAAACTGGTAACTGAACTGAACCCTTTCCTGGCAAGAGGAATGCACCTGTTAAATCAGCTCTTGGGCCATATACATACATCAGTAACTGGTTAACAAAACCCAGCCCCAGAAACAATGCTGCAGTGTGTAGAGCTTTGTTAATGGGTTTGGTAGCAGGACCAATAAAGCTCATTGTTGAGTTAGCTACAAATGGCACCCTTTGTGCTGCAGCTTTTTACATCAGCTTTCAACTAGACCTACCAGTTGTACTAGCCAGATTGAGGGCACGATCTTCCCAGAGACACTGGTTCCCATGAAATGAAAAATGGGCTTCTGAAACATCCCTAGGTTTGCCTCTGGCCTTCTGAAACAGACCTCTTTGCTTAGGAGATTTCTGTGTCCTCTCTTCCAGGAAAGGAACAGAAGAAAATCGAGGCAGAGTAAACATAGATTGTTGTGTTGGTTGGTTGGTTGGTTGGTTGGTTGGGTTTTTTAAGACTTGGGAAATGTTGATTTTTAAGGCTCACATGACAAATAAACAAACCACTTACCACTCTGAGTGGGCAGTTGGGTCACTCTGGCCCTACCAGGCCAACTCACTGATTCATGCCAGCTCTACCTCCAAGGGCTTCAGCCCTGATTGGCACTTGCACCTTCAGCTTCTGCACTCAGAGAAGACCATGGGGCAATTCGGCTGCTCCTGCCGAGCAGGGACTGAGAGCAGTCCTCATGGGATGGGTTAATGTGCTACAAGCTCAGAAGGTAGGAAGCAGCTGGGGAAGAGGCTGAGTCACTCCCAAAAAGGCAGTTTTCGAGCGAGAATCTTTTGTGTATATGACCATCACTAGCAAGAGCACAATTTGAAACTGTTTGTGCTGCTGTAAAGCAAGCTCTTGGAACAGGCACAAATTATTAAACAGTTCCTCTTGATCCAGGAACAGGTAAATTTCACTTTCCCCAGCGATAGGGAAGAATCTTGCTCGGTGGTAGAGCTACCTCTATGGGAAGGTGTTGAGGAAGAGATACAGCAACAGTAAAAGAAGTTAATCCTTCCCCCTAGATCTGGAGAAATGCGCAGTGAAAATGGATGACTATCCATGTAATTACATCCCAAGGGCAACTGAGCAAATTCCTTGGCTAAGGTGAAATTTCAGAAGCAACAGCAGCAAGTCTACAGGCCCAGGTGAGTGCTGGCCCTCGCAGCCCGGGCCCGGCCCTGCGCTTTCCTCGGCGGCCAGCGGAGGGAGGCTGCTGCAGGTCCCTCTGCCCCGGCGGACCGCAGGCTCCGGCCCCGGTGCGTCCCTCTGCACGGCGGGCAACGCATGCAGCGCCCACCTTGCACCGGTGGTCCCTGTCCAGACAAAAAAGCTAAGGGTGCAATGGGACAGATGGCACCTTCCTTCCGAATTAAAGCCACTGAGGGAATTCAGGTCAAGCGGCAGACAGGGGAGTAGAGGAGAGGCAGAAAAGAATTTGGGGCAATAACCAGAGCACTCGGTCGCTCCGAAATCGGTGACAGCAGGGCATCCGCGAATAGATCCGCCTGAAGCCGCGCCGTTTGCGCGGGATCCCGGGCTGCCGCGGTCAAATACCGGATGCGTCGGCCCTCGGCTGGGTGGCCCTGCTGGGCACCCAGGGGCAGCGAGGAAGGGCAGGGGTTCCTATCAGCCCTTCTGTTACTTGCCCTCGAGTTTTGCTGTGAAAACAAAAGCAAAACAAACAATTCCATTCTCCCCCGCCCGAAAATAAAGCTCGGGCACCACACGGGCTGGTCAAAAGGACTCCATTGTCGTTTTTAAATTAGGTATCTTTGCAAAGGCTAGCCCTTCCCGGAGCCAGCGGGGAGCCACCCGTATCCCTGGAAGCGAGAGGTATCGGGGAACAAAAGGCAAACTCCGAAGTGACATTGAAAATAAAAGGGAGCTTTGGTTACCCCTAGGGAAAGGTCGAGGGGGAAAGGTCGCCTGTCCACCAGCGCGCGTACTCCCGGCAGGCGCAGGGGAGAGCCCCCGGGCTCGGCCCTGTGCACCGTCCGCGCTGCCCCGAGGGCGCGGGAGGGCGCGGAGCCCCCGCCCGCAGGCACAGCGCAGGCTACAGCTCCCCGAGGCCCTCGGCGGGGCGGTCCGGAGGCACGGGGAGGGCTTCGAGACTAACCCGGGGGGCAGTGAGCAACGAGCCCCCGTGCCGCCTGCCGCCGCCAGCCACGCTGAAACAGAAAAGGTCTGCGGAAAATCAAACTGCCGGGGCGACCCCTAGTCCGCCCCTCCACCCTGCACCGACAAGCACGTCCATATCCGTCGCGTCCGCGTCCAACCCCGCCCGGGAGCCGAGAGCCCCTTTTCCCGGCGCCGGCGCGGCCGCAGGCCTGGGCGAGGGAAGGGAAAGGGAGGGCGGCGAGGTGACCCACTTAAAAGCTGAGTTCCTTTTTGAAACACTTAAGAGACGACAGGGTTGAGGACTGTGAATGTATGCGTAAATATATACTCATGCATACCCACTGCCGGAGGTATGCACCCCCACGCTCGTATGTGTGTGTGTAGGCATGTCTGGGAACACACACAAAAGCACATAACTCCTGAGATAGCTAATGTGGTATACTAATAGCTATACCTAAAAGCAGATAAATAGATAGATCCCGGCGGGATTCTGTTTGTAGGTACTTACCGATTAAAAGTATTTTCTATCTAAATAAAACGTGCTTATATTTTTAACTATTTCTACAGGCTAACTTTCAGCAAATAGTCTCAACAACCACCTTCAAGTAATCCTCCGCATAATCACCGCTTGTCTTGGGTGTCTTCAGGGCAACAATAAGTCCGGTATATGGGTACTGAGACTCTCGCGGCAGTGACGGTCTACTGACAACAAGAAAGCCAGATGTTGAGGGCTTATATTAACTGCTGATAATATCGAACGAGGCGATCAGACAGTAGTTCACGCATCGAGGCGAGTGATGATGCTATCCACCCGAGACTACCGGGGCACCCGTGCCTACAAACAGCCCTTTCCCGCGGGTCCCCACGCCAGGAGGGGCGCGGTGTGGCTGGCGGGCCGAGGCGTGCCCCGGGGCCCCGCCGCCCCCGCCCTGGCACTGCGGCCCTCCGCCCGCCGCCGCGGCTCCGGGAGCCCTGCCCTGGCACCCCGTACCTGGCCCCACCCTGGCCCTCTTGGCCGGGAACGGCCCGGGGAAGGAAAAGACGGGGAGGGTGTCGAGGGCTAGGGCAGGAGGGTTCAGCTGTCCTCCAACAACCGGGGAAGGAGGGAAAAGAGCTGAGCGGAGGCAACGCTGCCCTCGCTCGCACAGAGCTTTGCGAGCGGGGCCGCCAGGGACCAGTGGCGAAGGGGCCCCGAGAACCCCCAGCTGCGAGATGCTCCACGCCCTGGGCAGCTGGAGGAGCAACTGTGCGTGCTCTGCGGAGGGGTGAGGATTTTCGCTTTAGCCTTTGGTGGTCTCGCTGGTTGCCTTAGGTTCCCACGCCAGGGGGAGAGGTTTCGACCGGTGTACTGAGGGGTTTCTCCCACCCTAACGAGATAACCAGGGCAGGGGGGCAGGGGGACTTTTCTACGGCGAGGAATTGTCCCCATGAGCCACAACAGGCGTTTCCTCCACACACACATACCCGGAGCGCTCCGTGCCTAGGTAGCGCTCGCAGGGTGCGTCTCTGAGAGGACTCCTGCCTTCTTACACGCCCAAGCATGTGCTTTCCAGGCGGGGAGCGGCTCCCAGCGCCCTGCCCGCGGCCGGCAGAGACACAAGTCCGCCCTACACTATTACTACAGAAACCTCCGCTCCCGGCGTAGGTGTGCTGGGCACATCTTCCATTCTGGGGAGCATGGGAAACAGAGGGTGTATTACACCGACATGCACAAGCAATCAGATGAAATTTCTATGAGCTCGTTCAGGGTGGGTCGAGAGGGGCGAGTTGCGACAAGCTGCCTCGGTGGTGCCATTTTCCCAGGTGGTCATTTACATCTCTCGATGGATGTGTTAGACTTATACTGATGACCAGACGCGAAGAAAGAGCTCTGTTACAGACCTGCTCTTGCCACCTCTAACTCGGACCTCTCTAGGAGCGGCTGGCCCCGCCGTAGAGCGCTGCTCCCGCGGCAGGGCGGGCTGTACGGCCGCGGGCAGGGCAGCGGGCAGGGCCGCCTCCTCGGCGCTGGGAGCGGGGGCGGCAGGGCTGGGCAGGGAGTGCAGCCAGACGTGCACCCGTGAACCGATCCAGAGGGAGCACGGAGCACTCATTTGCTTTGTATCAAAAAGTTACACCTAGAAAGCGTCTTTCTTGTTGAGAAAGAATTTGCGTGCGGTTTGCGTGGGACCCTTACCCTCTGCCCTCCGAACCCTCCGAGCTCTGCCTGGCCGAACATATTCGATTCCCCTTGGGGAGTCACAGCAGCTCGTATAAAAAGACATTGTTGTCTTTGGAGAGCCCTGTGCGCACTTTCAAAAGCTGATTCTTGAGTTCCCAGCCCCCGCAATCCAGTTGATGAGGAAACGCTCTGCGGTCTTGGTGGCACCGTTTCCATTGGGACTGGCACCATTTGATTGACAAAGTCTCCCATTCTTCCACCTCTCGAGTGTTATCAAAAGGATTGTGTGGGGTCAGAAGCTATTGAAGGGACGTCCGTGTAGCCGCATTTCTGCAAACACGGGGTGAAAACCGTGCCTTTCTCATGAAAATGCTTCCACCAGGCAGAACGCATCTCATCTTCCTTGCTCTCCCCCTTAGCATTTCTTTTTAACTCGAGTGTTTTACTAAGCAGCATCACCAGGTAAACGAACATTTCGCTAAGGGCAGCCTAGGCAGGATTCTGTAGGGACAGCCGCCCTCCCCGGAAGCTGGGAGCAGCCATCTCTGGCAGACGAAACTCCGGTGGAAGATTTGAAAGAAACGGGAGTGTGAAGGAAGGCGACACCAGCGAAGAAGTTTTCTCGCCCCTTGTCCGTGGTCTGACTTGTCCCGTTATAGCTCGTTTGGGGCGGGAAGCAGGTGCAGAGGCTGACCTGTTTCCTTTACACCGCGTCGATCTAGCCGGGCTAAAAAGTAGCTGGACGTAGCCGTGCCTGTACGCGCGCCGCTGTACCCCTAACTCAGCGGTCAGACGCGCACGAGAGTGTCACCTGCTTCCCAGCAAAGGCGAACGGAGCGTCTCTCGCATTAGCTTCCCTCTACCAGACCCTGCGCAGAGCCAAGGCCCGACTCGCTCCGGATAACCTAACTGAGCAATGTCTCGCAGGCGATTTGACCCGCGCTCATTCGAGTGAGAGGATAAATAAGCTCTGGCAGGCGCAGCCGGCGGCCAAAGGGTACCCGGGGCCGGCGCAGGGCGGCGGGGAGCCTTGGCCGCCCGCGTGTCCAGAGCCCCGCTGCCCGCTCTCGCCGCCGGAGCTGCTGCTGGGGCCTACCCAGCTGCCCCACCCCGCACTCTTGTGGATGGGAACGGAGTCTCTGCTCCTGCCCCACAAACTGCGCGGTCACTTGCCGCCTTTCGTCTCTGATTAAAACCGACCAACCCGCCGTTTTGGTGGATCCTGCAGTATTTAATTTTTTCCCTTCCATCCACCCCCTTCTTTTAAAGGGTCGTGAAAGGCTCATAGGGATGGAGTGTCTGAGAAATTCGGGGTGAAAAAAACAGACCACAAACCCCAAGCAATCAAACCACTAAGGCAAGGTCGAGTCTCTCTCTCTCTGCATAGGAACAAAACCAAAGACCATACTAAAAAACACGCGCAGAAAAGGGGAAAACCAGGGCGAGGGAAGGGAGTGTGTGGGGGGGGGAGGGGGTGTTAAAAAAGGTTCCAGAGATCTGCAAAGACAAGACTGAAAGGTTTTAAAAGAAAAGAGGAAAAAGAAGAGGTAAAAACCAAACGCCTTTCTAGCTCAAAGTCGCCCTTCTCTGCCTTTGGTGACCCAGCAGACTCGGACCGAGCCCACTTCGGGATATTCAGCCTTGAGGGAGCTAGTGCCGAAAGAAGCAGCTGAGATGATGTAAGAGAGCTGGAGGCCTGATTGAAGGAAAGTTCCCCCGATTATATTTGTGTGGAAAAGCTCACCTCTTGCAGAGCTCTAAAGTGTAATCAAGACTGAGGCTTACACTTGAAGGATGTTAACTCTCATACGGGAACCTACTTTCTCCTAAACGGTTTCTTGCCTAGTGAATGAGAGCCTCCCAATTGAAGCAAAATGATCCTTATGTACTAATATCAAGCACAGCCACAAAGCGACCGGCTATTTATGCTGCCACTTTAGACAAAGATATTTAGTTATTCCCGGGTAGCAAGTGCACTTTTGCATTTTTAAGCACGAACCAGCCGAGCACAAACATATTTACAAGTGCAATTACTAAATAGTTACTTGACACTTCAAAGTCCCAGGGTTAACTGTACCTTCGCTGTAATTTTCTTAATATTCAGGTAATCGCTATATTAAATTGTGGTTGCCAGGGCCGTAGGCCGGGTGTGAAACACTCAGGGGAGGTTTCTCTCCTCCGCCCGGATCGCCCCGAAATGTAAGCTTTGGAGACACTAGGCGTTGGAAGATTTCTTCAAAGACCGGAGTGACATTACCTACTGGCTGCCTGTACGTGTGCGTGTGGCTGTGAATGGATCGCTTTTGTTTTCACACCGGATCCGAGAACAGATCCGAAAGTGCCAGAAATTACAGTTAGAATTAGAAACTACGGGGAATTCATTGGCAAGGTCGTGTAGCAGATGACCGGAGAGGTCTTCTCCATCCAGCTCCCGTGCTGTATAAATAACCTTAGAAAGCAACTTCAGCTTCAGAGGGACCACGAGAGACTGTGAGAGTCTTTGCCTTTGAGAACAACAAGCGACATTTTGCGCTAGCCTATTTTTCATAGGTCTTTCGCCCCAGGCAATTAAATTACTGCTCGATTTTGCAAACTTGTGTCTTCCACCCCTCTCTGAGATATTAAAAAAAAAAATCCCTAGTTGAAATGAATTTGTGGGTTTAGAGAGATAAACGATCCTTGCACTGAGTGTCTTAGAGACATAGAGAGTGTTCCCGAGATGCGAAACCCCGAGCGCTTGTTCAGCCCCAGGCGGCCGGGGCAGCTGACAAGCCAGTGCGGGGCGCAGGGAGCTGTGGGCCGGAGAGAAAGATCTGCCCTCCGGAGAGTGGTCCTCCCGGCGGCGGGGCTCCTTCCGGACCAAACTTAGTGGAGGAAGAGGGAAATTCTGTTATTTGGCTTACTGGCATTCCACCCCGTTTCCCCAGCTCTCACAAAGGCTGAGATGACAGCCTTGCCACCCGGGAGCTGTTTTTAAATCCTTTCACCCAGTCAAATGGTGGTCTTTTTTGCTTTGCCTTCCATTTCCCGTCCACGATATTGTCACCCCCGAGAAGGAAAAAAAAAAAAAAAAAAAAAAAAGATTTGCCCCCCCTTCCTTTTTTTTTTTTTTTTTCCTAAAGACATAAAAAAATTCTGACAAGTAAGACTTAAAGGTGTTTACCTTGTCATCAGCATGTAAGCTAATTATCTTGGGCAAGATGTAGGCTTCTATTGTCTTGTTGCTTTAGTGCCTATGCCCCGCCTCTGGTGGCAGCCTAAAACCTGGCGTCTGGCTAAAACAAACGAAAGGCAGCCCTGAGCCTCCACTCAATCCAATTAAGGCGGACTTCGTCCACTCGGTTACGTGTACATCCAACAAGATCGGCGTTAAGGCAACACCAGAATATCTGGCAAAAAAAAAAAAANAAAAAAAAAAAAAAAAGATTTGCCCCCCCTTCCTTTTTTTTTTTTTTTCCCCAGCCGCCGAATCATGTCGATGAGCCCAAAGCATACGACTCCTTTCTCAGTGTCTGACATCTTGAGTCCTTTGGAGGAAAGCTACAAGAAAGTGGGCATGGAGGCCAGTAACTTGGGGGCTCCCCTGTCAGCCTACAGACAGTCTCAGGTTTCTCAGCCGGCCATGCAGCAGCACCCCATGGGCCACAACGGAACAGTGACTGCCGCCTACCATATGACAGCGGCAGGGGTCCCCCAGCTCTCCCATGCTACGATGGGGGGCTATTGCAATGGGAACCTGGGCAACATGAGCGAGCTGCCGCCTTACCAGGACACCATGAGGAACAGCGCTTCGGCGACAGGATGGTACGGCACCAACCCGGATCCCCGCTTTTCCTCAAGTAAGTCAGCTCGGGGCTGGGTGGCCGAAGGGGGCTTGCCGCGCAACTGCCCGGACACACCGCGGGCAGAAGGCACGGGGGGTCCGCGACCGGGCAAAAGTCGGTCTCAGACCCAGACGCACCCCCCAAACCCCAAATTCCTCCTCCTGCCCGAGGATCGTACCCGGTCTTTCCACTCCGGCTGGTCGCATGTCAGCCTCCCGCGGCTGCTTTTGCGGGGCGAGGGGGTTGGAAGCCCGGCTGTGGCGGGGAGCGGGAGCCTGGCTCTCGCCGTCCAGCGGGGCGGGAGCGTCTCGGCCCGGGGGCCCAAAGGGAGCCGGCGGTGCCCGTCCGCCTGCGCGCCGCCCGGCACCGGGCTGGCGAGGGGGAAAGCCGGAGGCGCCGGGGCCGCGTCCCGGGAAGCGGCAGGGGAGCGGGAGAGTCCTCTTCGGCCGGCGCCGGCGGAGCCGCTGTCCGCGGCCGCTGCCGCCGCGGCTGTCACATTAGGTACTTTCCTGGCTATTCCCCCGGGCAAGACGAAGGGTGAGTGGTCGTTCTTATTCACCGGGACTGGGCCGGGCTAGAAGGGGGCCACCGCTTGCCCCAGGGACGTGAGTCGTTGTTTAGAAGCGCGGGTGCCCCGAGGCCGCGGCCGGGGCTGGGCTGCCGGGGGGCTGCGGAGCTCCGCTGGGGGCAGGCGGCGGCGGGGGCTGCCGGAGCGCGGGGCCCCACTCGGGCCGGGCCGGGCCGGGCCAAGCCGAGCCGCCTAAAACGTGCCGCCTTCTCCCTTGCAGTCTCCCGCTTCATGGCGCCGTCCTCGGGCATGAACATGGGAGGCATGGGCAGCCTCGGCTCCCTGGGAGACGTGAGCAAGAGCATGGCCCCGCTCCAGAGCACGCCGCGGAGGAAACGGAGGGTCCTTTTTTCGCAGGCCCAGGTTTACGAACTGGAGAGACGTTTCAAGCAACAAAAATACCTCTCCGCCCCGGAGAGGGAACATTTAGCCAGCATGATACATCTCACCCCGACTCAGGTCAAAATCTGGTTCCAGAATCACCGCTACAAGATGAAACGCCAGGCCAAAGACAAGGCTGCGCAGCAGCAGATGCAACAGGAGAACGGCTCCTGCCAGCAGCAGCAGTCTCCCAGAAGGGTGGCAGTGCCAGTGCTTGTGAAGGATGGCAAGCCCTGCCAAGCAGGCTCCAACACACCCACAGCAGCTATCCAGAGCCATCAGCAGCAGGCAGCTACAACGATCACAGTGGCTACCAATGGCAACAGCCTCGGACAGCATCAGAGCCACCAGACAAACAGTGCGGGGCAGTCTCCAGACATGGGACAGCACTCGGCCAGCCCTTCCTCTCTGCAGAGCCAAGTCTCCAGTTTGTCTCACCTAAACTCTTCTACTTCTGACTATGGCACTGCCATGTCTTGCTCCACCTTGCTATACGGTAGGACCTGGTAAAAGGATTAAACAAAGAAAAAGGGGAAAAAAAGGCAAAAAGAAAAAAGAAAAAAAAACCCAACAGATTTTCCCAGTTACACAAATCTCTGTCCTCTCCAAACCACTGTGTGCTTTTCTTCTTTTTTTTTCTTTTTTTTTTCTTTTCTTTTCTTTTTTTTTTTTTTTAATGCTTTTCTCCCTTTCCCTCGTTTTACTGAGTGGTCTCTGTGGACCTCTAAGAGAGAGAGACACTTTTTTGTTCCATTTAATTGTTACTGTTGATGGTTTTGGGTCTTTATGTTTTTTCTCCCCCAAAGTTGTCCTATGGGGTGTATAAAAATATTCAGACTAATAACCATGGAGCAGTCTGCAGAAAGGGGACCATCTTTAGGCATGGTCTGAAGACTTGGATATCAGATGCACACTTTGCCAGCGTCTAGGACTTGCATGTAAATACAGAGATTTTGGGGGATGGGGTGGTTTTCCCCCCAAAAAACGCATTCGCGTCACCCAGACACAAGAAGCAGCTTCCCCCTCCCGGTCTCTCCCAGCCCGCCGCCAGGGCCAGCGGATGGAGACGTGGAGTCATCAAAGGCTTGGCTTTTATTTTCCTCCTTACGTTTGATGTGAACCTGTAGCTGTATAATGCTGTCAAAAGTTGGACTAAACCCATAGTTTTTAGTAGCCTGTATATTTTGTTGTAAAAAGAAAAGGAAAAAAAATACAATCAACCAAACCAACCCCCACCTTTTTTATGGACACTGATCACCCCGTCGTAAATCCTCCGGCAGTTTGTTATTTGCGCACGCCGCCTTTTCCTGTTGTAACTTATGTAGATATTTGGCTTAAATATAGTTCCTAAGAAGCTTCTAATAAATTATACACATTACGAATATTCTTTTTTATTTCCCCCTTTGGTTTCCCCTCCCGACGTCCCTTTCCTTGCATCTTTCTCCTGTTTTTTCCCACTTCCCCCCCGCTTTTTTTCTCTTCTTGGTGGAAAAACGACCGGGGATGTTATCAGACCCCGGAAGGCCCCTGCCCCTCCCAGGGCCCAGACCCTATTCCCAAAGGAGAGCTCCGCCTGAGGGTTAACGGGATACAGATCAGTCCTCAGGGTACAAACGGGACAAGCAAAAGCATGGGATTCACGAACTCGGGACCGAAGGAGTCGAGTCCAAATTCATTAGCCCGATTATTTTGGGGGGATTGAGGGTGGGGGCGGGGGACACCTCAGCGACTTCTTGCTAGAGAAAGCAAAGTATTCTGGAACTAGAAATTCAAATGCCAAAGGCACGGAGGAGAAAGAAGGTAAAAGTCTAACGCCATTAGAAAAAAATAAAATAGTGAAGAACCTGCTGTCAGTATAGAACGTGAGTCCGATTTAAAGTGTCCAGTTTTAATACCTTGTAAGAAAAAAAAAAAGAAAGATAATTTCTACCAAGTTTTCCTATGTACTTGTATTTTAAGGGAAGTACAGTCACCTTATTTATAATCAAAATAAAAAAGATAGTTTATTGTGTACAACATGCAGTTTGAATTAACTTTCTTTATCAGGCTGTGTCCAATTTTCTACATTTCCATATATTTAATTTTCTACGTATCCAACCCCACACGCCCGCACACGGCCACACAGGTTCCCCTGCACAGCCCACCCCACTACTCAGGCGGAGGTCAGCCGCAGCCTGCGGCTCGGTGGAACACAGACGGGCTTCGGTTGGTTGGGTTGGGTGCTGTTTTTCGTGTCGCATTGTTTTTCTCAGGGGGGCTTTGTTTGTTTGTTTGTTGGAGGTTATTTTGTGTAACCATTTGGGAAGTTTGTAAAGATGGAGATGAGGAGAAAGTGCGTGCGCGCACGTGGGTGGGTGCGCATAGGTGCGCGCCAGGCTTAGACATAGAAGATAAATATTATTGGTAATGCAAGGCGTTAGACCCTAACTTTTCTGTAAATATGTAAAGCACACGAAGCTAAACAGCTCGTATCTGACGAGCCCGAAATCTCTGTAATTCTCTATTTTTCAGGTCCCAAATATCCTTTTTGTGAGTGTAACAAAATAATAAGTATCTCCACTCTAAAAGTCTTCGTAGCGCGTTTTCCTTTGCATCTGCTGCTCGGTTTCGGTTTTTTTCCAAATCCATAGAAAGCGATCGCAGTCATTGAAACACCTCTGAATTACAGAGCTGTTACGAAATAATCATATTTTTGAATCATATTTTGAAAGAAAACAGGTTGCCTGGGATGGAAACAACCCAACTTCCAATTTAAGTAGCAGCTTTCGAAAGCTCCAGTTCTTTATTTATACAAGATAGCCAGTGTTAGTTGGACACCAAGTGCTAGTCTGGATGGAGAAAAAGGGAAGCACACGGAAGAAAAAAAAAAAAAGTACCGGATTCTTTGTGACCCCCTCCCCCTTATTTCTAACTGGAGGACATCACGTGTGTCAACAGGAATTTCGAGACCTTTCATTCTTTAGGTTATGTCCTGATTTATACAGCGACATTCTTAACTAACCCAAAGATTATTCAAATTTTTTTCTTCTCCTTCTACGCAGAATATTCATTTCAGATCTATAGCATCGTGTTAAGCATGGCGGGGGGATTGGGGGGGGGGGGGGGGGGGGGGGGGGGNGGGGTGGGGGGGGGGGGGGCGCGGCAGAGTGTCTGGAGCTTAGTGCTGTTGTTTCTGCTAAAAGAAGAAAGTGTTGGGGATTCCTGGTCCGTGGTGCAGAGCTGCCAGCTTCCGCAGAGGAAGCAAGAGCAGGGTTAACTTTAAGGATCTTTTCAAAATTAGGGTTAGTTTCGCCCGTAGTTGATACGCAAGACCGAAGGGAAAGTGTTCCGGTTAAGTCGACATTTCCCCTTCAGTGGTAATTAATGTGCGTTCTTTCAAACCCAGGAGCGTTCAAAAGTGAGCAGCACCGGAAGGCATTAATACAGCCGAGAAATATTACAGCCCTCGCCCCCGAATTTGGAATTAGCATGTTTGATAGAGATCCAGCCAGTGACTTTTCATTATAGACTTCGGGGGAAATAAAGTAATTTTATTGTGTCTCGACAACCTCATAAACACATATTTGGTGGTGGGTGTAATTACTGTAATGGATTATTATGTACACTGACTTATCTTTCTTAAACTAGATTTAGTTTCGATTAAATAAACTCGTTTCCACTTTGTCTGATGTCGGCTTAGTTTAAAGTCTGTTTACTTGTTCCACAGAAAGGTGAATTCATCTCTTTATTAAGCACTAGAGACCGAGCAAACACAGTTCAAACTGTATTTACATATCAATCAGGAGAAATGCAAACAAACTGCTCTTTAACAATTTTATAGAGTTTTTTTATGACATTGTGATACTGCCTTTTATCATATTTTTTTTTTAGTAAACTAGTTATGCCTTGATTAGGATGAAGATATTTGAAGAGAAAGGTGTAAACACAGTTTAGTCTCCAGTCTCCCTTGAGAACACTCATGAGAACTTAGTTACTGTATAGCTTTTTAAAATTGAAATTAAAATATGTTCCTCCGTCTAAACTCCTGCTTCTTCCAATATGCGGGTTTCCAGTCTCCCGGTAATCAATGCAGAACTTGGATAATGGGACGGCAAAGGGGAGGGGCAGCATGATTCAAATCTGAAATGATGGAAGAGATGCACGTTTCCCGGTATAACTGCTTTATCCACGCTAGACCACGGGCACCCCGTATTTTGAGAGATAAAAGGATCCAGTGAAGAATGGCTATTCCCTCCCACTCCCTCACTGCCTGGCACTGCTAGTAAGCGTAGGAGAATCACGGAGGGCATTTTTTCCTGCTGTAAATAGGAATTCATTCTTAAGTCCCATGAAGTGTGCGTGAAGTGGCACAGCAGGCTGTGGGGGGGAAAAAAAAAAAAAGAAAGAAAGAAAGAAAGAAAAAAAACCAACAACAACAAAACAACCCGAAACTAAATCCCAAACGAAACACAAACCCAAAGCAAAACAAAAAAATCCCAAACCCTAACAAAACCACATCACTAGTACGGCCACAACAGCAACAATAGCAAAAGTCTTTTCCATACGGGCTGCTTCGTATCAAAACGGGCTGTGAGTTATCGGTTTTTTTGTTTGTTTCACAGCAGTCTGTTAGCAAAAGGGATGCTCGGGAGGAAGGGGTCGGGGGAGCCGGGGGTGGCAGGGCTTGCCCCGGGCTCTGCTGTGGTCCCGGTAGCCGCGGACGGGCGCGGTGCGGTGTCACTGTACCTACGGAGAGGCAAGGGATGACGAGCTGATCTAAAAGTACATTGCCTGCATCTCGGTTCAAAAGGCAGTGCAGGGCCTTAAGACGGTGTTGAAAGTGCAGATCCCAAACAATGTAATCTGAGACAGCTCTGAGATGACACCAAGAGAAGTTGCCACGGCTGGGAGGGGAGGGAAAAAAAAGTGTTTTAGGAGTTTTGTAGCGCAGCGCAGGTAAAGGGGCCTCGCCGGGAAGGCTCAACTTTTCGTGACCGCTGCCTTTAGCCTTTACAAGGCTTTAGAGTTGAAGACTGAGTGACTTCATAGCCAGTGTCGGGAGCAAAGCTGAGATTTTTTTTTCTGCCTGACCCGCTGTTCCTCTCATGATCCCCATCAGGGGGGAAAAAGCCCCTCAAAACTCTAAGTTAATGATAATACTGTTTATATATATCAGATGTGTACAGACAGCTGACCCAGTGCGGCTGCTCCTGTGAGGTAGAGACGACTGTCCCTGGCAAAATGGTGAATAATACGAAATTGCTTCCCCCCCCCNNCCCCCCCCCCCCCCCACCTTTTGTGGCTGCAAGCACATTAGGGAGCAGGTAAGGCCAAAGTTTTCTATATCCTATGTCTTTCTCTCAAAGACTTCTGGTCAGAGTTATAAATAAGATGGTGTATAAGATGTATTGATGCAAAAAGAAACAGAAATTCTTTTTAAAGCTTAAAACAATTTATTACACAGAAAAATTCTTGGGAAACCTATAAATGAAAATGTAAAACATGACATTTAATCTTCGATGTAAAGGCTTTTGTTAGAGGGAGGGCGAAGAGGGAAATCGGTATTTTTTTTTTACCATGATACAGATTGAGAAGGAAAAACATTTACAAACGGCCGAATGCATTACTTCCGAAAGACGGTGTAAATCTACTGTCCTGAGCTGGCGTATAGAAATGGGGAAAAGTTGAAAATGTATATTCTAAAAATATTTACCAAGATACTTAAGTTTGTTTTGACTGGCTGGCTCCATATCTCATGCTAATACTATATCTGGATGAGATGACAACTTTTTCTCAAAAATATTTCTATTTACGAAATACAGCGGGACTTTCGGAGTAATTTTAATTACTTTGTAGGTTGTTTAGCAAATGAATTAACATGGCAGGTTTTAGTGAACATACATGTCTTATTGAATTGATTCAATGAGAACTCCCCATATCATTCTGAGTAGCGCTTCATCAATACAGGGGCTCCTTAAAGTGTAAGGAGTAAAGGAAAATAATAAAGCACATGTTCACGAGGTGGGTTGGTTTGTGGGGGTTTGAGGAGGAAAGAAGGCTTTGTTTGTTTGGGTTTGTTGTTTTGTGGCTTGTGGGGTTTTTTGTTTGGTATTTTTTGGGGGGGTTGTTTGTTTGTTTGTTTGTTTTCTTTTTGAATAAGAGGATAGTTGCATTGCTTAGAAAACTGAACAAAGTATGAGACCGTCGCTTCCATTTGTTCTGGTGGATTTCACCGGAATTCTCCTCAATCAAGCATATTTGGGCGAGTAATACAGTGCTAGAAGGTGACAAACTTACAAACACCTGGGATCATAAGGGAAGCAGACTTTTCTTCACATCAAAGGTGTTACTGAAGTGGCTGAATAATTTCAGCGTGTTACTGACCTAATAATGTGACTCCAGGACACCATTTTTTCGAGGTTGCTCTCGCTGCATTTGTTCGTTAAACTTTTTGTTTTCAGTGCTGCTGCTTCTCAGAGAAGCTTTTAAAATATTATCTTTAACTTCACCACCTTCTTGGTCTCTGCTTTTGCTCTTATACTAGCGTTACTTAACAAATGTACTGCTGCTACTGCGAAATAGGGTGCTCGGAGCTCTACCTCTGCACCTCTATCTGCATTAGTTCACTTCAGAGAGAAAAAAACCACGGATGGCCGATGCGGAGCGCTTAGTCTACACGTGTGCGTCTATACACGCATTATATCTATAGATGTGTACGTCTGATAGGTGTATCTAGGAGCTGATGTGCACGGCAATAACTGTGGAGTCTGGGGAGCAGGGGCAGGCAGGAAAACTCTTACTTTGAAGAAGCACTGCCCGCCGGCCTATGTCTCCCCTCCATTCTAAATTTTACAGCGCGCAGCTGTTCATAATTTTACTCCCGCAACTTTCCGCCTCGACCCGCCGGGGCTGCCCCGCCGGTGGGAATGGAGCCGCAGCGCCTGAGCCCGGCCGGCTTCCCCCGAGCCCCGCGTGGAGCCCGGCGGGGCGCCCCCCGCGCGTCCTCTCTGCCCGCGCCGCCTGCCAAGAGCGCCCAGCACGGTCACAGCTGCCGCTGGTGCTCAGATCCCCGTTCCCCGTCGAGGGGAACGGGGTCGATCCTGCCCTTTGCCAGTGGGCTCTGCACCCCGGCCGCGGGGTCCTTTGCGTGCCGAGGACAGGTTCTCACACAGCCCCGAGGCTTTGCTGCCCTCGGGAGTCGGCTGCAACCCAGCAGGGTTCCTCTCCTCGGGGCTACAGCCAGTCGAAAGCAGCGATTGTCTCCCTCTGTATCCTCTTAATGCCGACTGTGGCAGGCTCTGCCCGCGCTGCCAGGCTGCCAGGCTGCAGGTGCTGTCGGGCAGACCCAGCTGTGCGCACCCACCGCCCCTCTCGTCCTTGGCACTGGGGCGATGCCCAGGCGGGAGGGCTGCAAACGCCGGGCCAGGAACCCCTTTGACTTTCGTCCAAGCGCTGCTCCCAAACGCCCTGACAAGGTGTTGACCGCCTATGGCGCCTTGCCATAGCTAGGGCGAGTGGCATGGGGCTCGGGGACCCGTCACTGCAACACATACCACACTTGCCTAGCGGGGTAAATGGCAGGGAAGTGCGTGGCACCTCCACGGTAACCCAAAAAAGATCGAAGACGGGATGCGGCGGACGAATTTATGTCTTCGCAAAGGTACTGTGCGATGCGGCAAGGACGGAGGATAGGTCCCAGCAGTGTCATCTGCGCTGCCAGGAGTTTCCTATGGCAGTCACTTTGGAGGGACTCTGCTGGGTGGTACCGGCCGTCGCTGCCTTCGCGGTGCTCGACGCATAGGCGGCCCCGACCTCTGTCTGCCCGGCCAGCCCGGCCGCGGGGGCTCCCCGCGCTCCGCCAGGCACGCAGGACTGGGCGCCCCCATCCATCCCAGCTCGGGTTTTGTTTGGTTGGTTTAGGTGGGGGAAATCAACTCCCGAGGGAGCACCTGAGAAAGTTTGGGCGAGCAGAGGCGGGACGATGGCGGGTGGGAGCGGGGCAGCGCGAACGTACACGGCTGCTCCCCTCCCCCCAAGGGGGGCGCGGCGGGGGAACCCCTCTTCCTGCCACCAGTTTTCCTCCCCAGGGCGAGGGAAGCTGTCCGCTTTCTGCTCGGTCCAGATGCCCCTTTTCTCTCATCGCTTTTAAATTATTTTTTGAATTCGAATGGATATTCTTCGGGAGATATGACAGGGTTTAAAGCTCTCATTACATATCAACGGGCGAAATCTTTGCATGGATATTGTCCCCATTCTTCAGTGTGTGAGCAATAGCTGTTGCTCCCTGGCTCTGACTTTTCCATGGATACACACACATACACAGTCTGCTTGTCTTTAAATAGTGGCTCAGGAGGAGGAACTCAGACCTGGGAACCGTATTGTCCTGTGGGGCTCGGGAGGGTGCTGGTGGGTCGTGTATTTTGTGCTCGGTGTCACGGGGAGGCTGTGCGTGGCGGTGGCGGCGTGTTTGTGTGGCAATGGCGAGGCGCTGGAGCTGCGTTGCCGTGGGGAGGCCGGGCATGTTCTTGTCGTGGAAGTCTGGGCACGGCGTGGGCTGCGCACAGAGTAGGCTCCGCGGTGGCGGCTGTGGGTGTGCGTGCGCAGAAGTCCATGTGTGTGTGTGTGTGTGTGTGTGTTTGTGTCAGTGCATCGCCTTTCCACAATGGTAGTGTAATTATCTAGCTGAAACATTCACAAATGGCAAAAAGTTGCAGAATAGATCGACCTCCCTGAGATGAGAAGCAGCCAGTTTTAGAGCTGTGCAACCATCATGGTTTTTTCAATACATTTTATACAAGAGGATCTAGCGAGTGATTCCGATTCAATACACATAATCAGTTTGGAAGTCCTATTTCCATTTGAAAACAGGCCTATTTGCAATCATGAGGGCCGGACACGCTATAAGATACAGGACGCATTCAGAGTAGGTGGTAGGTGAGAGAATCTACAGACAAGCATCAAATATTTTCTTCCTGCTGCAGACAATTTTTTTACACGATGATATTAATCACGACGTATTATATATATATATATATATTAATATCTCTCAACTGCTTTAGAAAGCAAGGTTTTGACCTACAGGGAGAGTCCTGGTTGAAAACACACACACACAAAACAAAAGCCCACCAAGTAAAAATGGTGATTGGAAAAGCCTGTTGATTGTCCTATCAATCGCTTAGGTTAACAGTCATCTAATGAAAAATTCACCGGGTAAATGATCCCTAGGAAATGGTAATTTATTTTTTAAAATAAGGCCCAAAGGAAGGACAGGTGCAGGGGGTCTTAGGAGAAGCTACCACCCGCCGAGCCCAGAGCCCGGCAGCGAAGCCGACTCTACTCCAGAGGAGCCCCATCCGCCGGAGCCGGGACCCAGAGCAGTACCCGCACCCGCCTGCGGGTGCCGAAGCAAACAGAGACTCCCCGCGGTCGTGGCCCTCGAGAGCCGCGACTTGTCCGGCAGAGAGGGTGGGGGAAAGGATGCACAAAAGTCAGACCGCAAAGCTTTGGGGGTGATATGGCATCAGGGAAGGCAGACCCCCTTTCTTGCCTTGTCCCCCCACCCCTCCCGCAGCCATCTCTACTCCAAGCAGGCACCGCACTTCCCCGCCTCTTCTTGCATTTTTTCTTATTCCTCAAGTACCCGAAGCCAGGAGAAAGCCAGGAGGCCTGCGCGTCCTCCACCATAATTATCCTGCCGGATAGAAACGGGCAAGGAAGCCAAGGCTCGCTTGTGGGTACCCAAAGGCGCAATACAGGCGCTCCCAAGCCCCGCGCACAGTGAATTAATTGGCATTTCCCATTTCCCTCATTTACGTGTTTTTGCGGCGCTGCGCACCGCAGACAGCGCGCCGGAGTTGCAGGCAGCGGCCCGGCCCGGCCCTTCGCCCTGTTCTCTGTTCGGATTTTGAAGGTAGACACCTGTTTCTCATAGTTAAATGGCGCTCCCGTCCCAGTCACAGCAGTCCTGCTTTTCCGGGCTCCCACCCTCCGCCACACTGTTTTATTCTCTTCCACTTTAAAAGACCAAATCAGCTGTCGGGAAGGGCGGGGGGGCGGATATGGTAAATAAATAAATATTTGAATAAATAAGGCAATGTCGTAGAAATCTGAATTAGCCCTACAAGAGGCACAAACTGTTATTACTGACTTGGAAGCCACACACACACTGACGAGGATGACAGGTGGATTTGTGCAGAGCACCGGCGCTCGTCCCGGGCCGCGGCGGGCCCGGCGCCCTCCCGCTCGCTGGATCTGCGGGGGGGATAGCTCCGGACAGGGCTCCGGGACCCGCTGCTCACCCAGCCCCTTCTCACTCCATTCCCTGCGACCTGCAGCCCCTCCTTCTCCCGCGCAATAAAGAGCCGGGAAACTTCTCTCCACTGGGATTTTTACTTTGCTTACCCCAGCCAGCCAAGGAAGACCAACATTCCTCCCTCCGCGCCAGCTCCTTAGGTCTGAGCCCTAATTAGGACTCGGGCCAGACAGCCCGGCAAGGGGCCGGGTGCTGGAGGCCCCGAAAGGCTGAGCTCGGTGCTTTGAAGAGCGTCCACCCCGGCCCGAGGTTTCACAGTGACAAACCTGTTCTGTCCTGTCCCCCTTCCAAAAAAAAGGCTGGGCACTCATCACTCGTGGGACCCTTCCCGCGACCAGCCGAGCAACGGGGACAGGGAGCTCCTCCGGGCTGGCTTCACACTCATGACAGAAATTTGGTCGTGGGAGGAAGCTGCTGGCCAGTTTCTAGAAGGAAGGGGCCCTCGGAGCCGGCGAGCGAAGGTCACCGCGGGGCTCCGAGCCGCAGCACCGCACCGCTCGGCGGGGATTACCACCTGCTGTGCCCCAGCAGGGCTTCGCGGTCGCCGCTGTTTCCAAGGGAGAGATGCTTTCCTCCTGCCCAGTGGCTGGAGCTGATTCACCCACGAAGACCACGGTGGGGAAGTGGGTATGGGGTGGGAAAAAGGAGAAAGAGAAAGGACCAATTCGTCTTAGGAAAAGTTATTTCCCAGCACAGACACCGATGGTTTTATTCACGCGACTTTTCCCAACAAAATACTTGTGAAAATCATGGGGAGTCAGGAGCAGATTTCGCCCCCACGTGTTTTTCTCCTCTCCTCAAGCCACCCAGTTGAATCGCGCCGAATTTCTTGTCACCTGGGAAAAACATTCCAGGGCTCTCAGCAGAACAGGGAAACGACTTCGATCCGATTTCCTTTTTTATGTAATTCCTAAAGAACAGTCTAGTTCTTTGTGCGTGCGTGCGTGTGTGTGTGTGTGTGTGTGTATGTGACCAGGATACAGGGATATATCGGGGGTCAAAACTTTATCCACATCGGTAACAGTCTCGAACTAGAAAGACACGTTACCCCCAGAAGCATCGCGTGTTTTCACAAACAGTCTCTTATTCCAGTTGTAATTTAAGAACTACTCCCACCGCGCTTCGGCAAAAGGAACAGGCGAACGTTTTCGGAACAGAAGTGACCTAAAAATTAGTAGTGCTACGAGTGCGTGTGTGTGTCCCGTGTTAACGCAGACCGTCTGCAAAATCATGGTGTATGCATATACACTAAGGTGTGCGTCGATGCGCCTTAGCAAGAGCGTTCCTGTAGAAAAGCGTTTATTTTCGTGCTGAGTTATTCAAAAGTACAATAGAGAGCCGCACTAAATCACGGTGAGATTTGCTAGGAGATAGGGTTAATTCAGTATACAGAGAGTTACGAGGGGAGAAAAGGGTCATTAAATCCAAAATGTATCAGATGATAATAGAAAAGGCTGTGTAGCTCTGAATATCGTCTGCCAAAGCGCAGACGGACTTTTTATTCTTCTTTATTTACATATTCGTTTGATTTAAATATTCACTCCTGGACAGTGGTAAAACTATCGACGGGATGGAGATATTCCAAGGTCTTTTGAAAAGATACCAACCGTTGTTTTAATGTCTCTGCACGGGTTTTTAAATGAGGGAACCGAGAAGGAAAAGAGAAGGAAAAAAAAAAAGAAGCAAAACGGCACTCGTCCAAATGACTAACATTAAAAGCAAAAAAATCTGTTGCTAATATTTCAAAGAACAAAGGGATGGATAATTCTTATGGTCAATGAATACAAACTAAATACCAAAGCATCTTCAGGAATAAAAGAGAGCAGATGATGGATTTCATTAAATATTTCACATTTAAAAAATTATACCTTTTATATGTACTTGTCCTTAACCTTTAAAAGGAACTGCTGTAAATACAAGATCCGTACTTTCTCTAATAGATTTTAGTAGGAGCTGGTGACAGAGAACTGATTTCTTTTCTATTAGGCTTTAGTACATCTTTGTTGAAGGCCTGCAGAATGACCAGGGATTAGATTTGCATCTCTTAGACTCCCTGTGTGGTCTTTGTAAGGAGCTTGTAACTGTTAAAAATGACTTGTTAGGAAGCGTGTGGGCTCTCATCTCTTTGCTTTTGACAGAATGATTGTGAAATTCAGATTGTTCTTATAGGCTTTAGCCTGCAGATTCCACCTGAGCCTTAAGCAATTAGAGCTTAATCTCAGTGCAATCATATTTGAGTTAGAATTTATTGCACTTTGTTTACTTCAATTAAAGAGCTACAGAATATCTCGGAGCAGTTTTTAAGTTATATTCTCCAGGCAATAGCTAATTTTTTCAGCCCCTGAATGTTATCCTTACCGCCCCATCGTTCGGCGGTTTGGAGTGCAAAGCACTCTTCGGGTTTCCCGGGCGAAAATGAATAGGAAACAGCGGGAAAGAAAAAACAAGCTGAAATTCCTTGCGACGCGCAGGGGAGAAGATGCCTGCTGCATCCCTTTCTTCTAGGAGCCGGCGGGAGTAGTGGCTTGCCCCTGGGCCGGACCCCTCTGCCTGCGAACGGGAGAACCTCGGGGCGGGAGGGGGGTGAACCATCCCCGGGATCGGGCCCAGGGCTCGCTGGCTTTAAAGCGGTCGCGGCCGTGGCTGTCGGCGCTTGCGGAGCCCGGGCTGGGTGGGTTCCCGAGGGGAGTCTCCCGCTGCCCACCCCCGCCCCGCCGCGGCAGCACGCTGGCACGGACACCGGCGGGCAGCCCGAGCACATCTCCCCTGCCACACGGCTTCTCAAGAGCACCCCGGCAAAGCGACACCTAACCACGCCACCTGCCTGCCGCTGTCCGAGACTTTTACTGTCAGGCTATAAATTAGTGAAACGGGAAAAACACACACTCAGAGGGGTTATTTCCTCGCTCGTATGACAAGTTTCTATTTGTGTTCAGGTTTCATATGGACAGCCTGAGAAGGATGCTTTTACTACTGACATCCACATAATTACGGTTTTCAAGTGCCAAGTGCCATCCTCTCACTCCTTTCTTCTTTTTTTTCCCCCCTCTTTCCTCCCCATCCCCCCAACCCCCCAATCATTAGAGCTTCTCGAAAAGTCTTTATCAAATCTCTGTGAATTAAACTCAAAACTTTTCAAAAGGCTTTAAAATTTGAGGTTATTCTGTTTAAAATCTAGGGACAATTTTTTTCTCCCCGTGGGAGAGAAATATTTGCCGTGGGTATACTGTCAGGGCCCAATCCTTTTCCTGCTGAAGTTACCATGAGAGACCTCCTCCAGCTCTCAGCAGAATAGGATCAAGCCCTTCCATGCTAATAGAGGTTTAATAGCATCAGCACATGCCCAACAACCACCATTATAACCTTGACCCGGTCAGGTGCAATGATATTGCTCCTCCTAAATTTATCCTGCATTTCCTTGGTGACAGCAAACAGCTCTCTATCACCTCTCGCAACCCACAATAACCCACAGGCAGTGATACCAATAACTCACTGCTCTTTTGTCACTCTTTTCCTTCAGAAATCTAATAAGTAATAATAGTAAAAAAAAAAATCACACTATCTGCATCTTTCAGCCCCATCAACCTGTACTGCTCAGAATGTTTTAGCCTGATGGCAACTGCTGAAGTATTCAAATTGTCATCTTTCTAAAAATGAGTGAGTTACCCTCTGAGTGGCCTTTGCTGTGATGTTGAGTGTGGAATGAAGTGCTGGAGTGCACGAGTTCCCATGTGTACCCTGTAACTGTGCTGCTAGGCTTGCTCCATTTGCCCTGAAAATTTCTTTACAGGGAGCATTGCCAGGGTAGTCTGGCATTATCACTTTAAAACTTTGTTTCAGGGCTGGATATCAGCCTGACCTTCCTTTCTTACAGGATAATTTTTAAACATCAGTTTTTTTACTACTTCCTTGGACCTCCATGCTTTACAGTTTGTCTTTTGCTTTCAGTCCAATAGCCACAGACTCAATTTTGCCTAACAAAGCTTGATGTTTACTTGAAAGGATCTATATATATTTCTGCAAAATAAAGTGCTCTTCAATCTTTCCTATAATGTGGAGATACATTCACCAAATAATCAGTGCTCTAAGAAAATAAAATAGTAGAACCCAACAATACTGTCTGCAGATTGTAGGAAGCTCCAAACTGATTTTAGTGCTAAAAAAATTATTCTTATTAAAATGGTGTCATGCAGGCAAAAATATTTTCTTCCTGAAACAATGGGCAATTCTTGCCTTGAAAGATTGTTAAACAGATGAAAGCAACTCAGGCCACAGCTTAATCTGTTTTACATCAGGCTTGAACAGAGCTGAACGAGCTCAAATGACAAGACTTTTTTGGGTATCAGTCCAAGAGTAACCCTGTATCTCTGCTGCCCCTCCTCATTCCTCTGCCTGAAGCACCTGTGACTGTGTGTGTGTGGCTTATTCATAGAAGGCAGAAAGATCTGGACTTATGGCCAAGTAAATGCAGCAAAGGTTCTACTTTGAGAAAAGAAACTGACAGCTTCAGTACTATCCTTGCTTGAGACAGAACCAAGAACTAGAGAAGCAATAAAGGAGAGACTAAAGCTAGGAGGTAGAGTGACACTTTTCTCAACATGCGTGTATTGAAAAATGCTTATAGAAAAGGAAAAAACCAGGGAGAATCAAGCATTTTCTTCTAGCATTATCTCACACAGGATTAGGATAATGAGAGGGGCTGCTCTAAGAATGGAGAGCAAGCATGAAGAAACAAGCCAGAGCAATGCTTAACGTGTACAAAGCTCTGCAAAACCAGCACGGCATCCTGTTCTCCAAAAGACTCCAGACTTTATTAGAATTAGGAGGCAACTGATCAGACCGTAGGCAAGTGAGCTCAGTTCAGTCTATTTGGATGATTTTGACACTTCACTGAGGAAGAACAGGTTTTAAAACACAGCAACACAGAAAAGTTATAGGCTAAAATCGACGAGGGAGCAAAGGGGTCTTAAGTGATAAGTCTCTGAATTATGCTAAGAGGCATACCAGCAGGCCCTTTTGATATGGAAAGTGAAATACGACCTGCAAGCAACAATTTCCTAGGATGTGGAGGAAGTCTTTCCAACTAGAGAAAGGGTGGATCCAGTGTTATCAAAAATAGATCTGTAGAGAAGTTTGAGAAAGGCCTTCAAAACATGCAGAAGTGGCCTTGTTTTCCTTGTCCTGAAATTAATGGAAAAACTTTCTTGACTTCTAAAGATGTAATTACGTTATTCCTTTAGCGAGAATTTTTGGGAAACTCAGAGGTGAGAAGAGATTTGACTGCTACAGAAGCCAGTAACAGCCAGTCAAAATCCCTCAACACAGCTGCACACAGAACAACACTTTTTATGGAGTTTCCTTTTTTGTTTGTTTGTTGATTTTTTAAAATTTTGTTTTATTCTGACACCTTCTGTGATACAGGTATATTTAAGTGAAGAAATCCAATTAGGAGTTTTTTGTTTTTTTTTTTTTTTTTT
>VWZV01012926.1:586985-674227 GCA_013397155.1 Irena cyanogastra | reverse complement strand
TTTTTTTTTTTTAAATTTTTTTTTTATTTTTTTTTTTGCTAGGGCTGTTATCACTTGGACAGATCTATTCTGGAGTGAAACCTGATGCATCCAGTTCTGGCTTACAGATTCAATGCACTGGGATTTCTTACAAAACAGTGAGGAATTTGTCTGTAGAAAGGAAGACCTGAGTGACAAAAGCATTTCAGTATTGTCTTCTGTTCTCTATCGAACAATTTAGTTAAGTGAAACCCAGATGGCAAGACTGCTTTGTAAGATATAAGCTACAGGACAAACATGCCCTCTAGCAACATAAATAATGGAAACACATTATTTGTAATCCTTGACTTTTCAATATACAACCTATGCTATCTTTATTATTGATTGTTTTAAGATAATGTGCCCAGAGCAATGAAATGGGTTTATTTTTTTCACATTTTTGAGTAGAAAAAAGTATGCCTTGGTCACAATCTGAATTTTGTCAAGAACTTTGAAAGGCAGATGTCTCTAAAGAAGACAACAGGTTTCAAAAGTGTCTTTGCAGTCACATTCTTTCTGGGTGCCCTGTCTCATCCAGGCCAGCCTATTCCAAAATAGTCAGGGAAAAAAGTGAATGAGCGAGAGTCTGCTTAGCAATGAGGAACTTGCACTGTAACGTACACCAGTACCAAAGTTTGGACGAATAAGGAAAGTGAGATGGTGTACTCTGGAAGTTCTCTGCTAATCTTCACTAATTGACGTGAGGAAAACTTCTGCCACTCATTTCCAGTAGTGTGCTACACCAATAAAACCTGGGCTCTAATGAAGGGGTAAGGCTCATGGAGATGTATGAGGCTATTACAACTTAGACAAAAATCCTGGTAATACTGAAGGGACAGGAAAGAAATGGGGACAGTGTGAGTATTCAAAAGTTCACAGAAACTAGAACATTTTTCATAGAGCAATGGTTAGACTTAGAGAAAAGATTTTATAAAAAGGCAAAGCCAAATCAGACCAGTACCTCATGTAACTCAGTACCTTTCCTCGGACAACAGTACTACCTACTATTTCTAAAACAATGTGTTCAAAGTGGCTAAGTATAGAATAATTGGCTTCAAAGAGTGCTATCAGAATTGTGTTTGGAAGCTTTCTGAACTTCATTAATTCTTGGACTTTCCCAGGTGTATCTGGGTGTATCAGGAATATCAACACCTTTGAACCATGACGATTCACATTTGGCTGTTAAAGGTCTCACTTTTCCTGAGCTCTTAAAGAGGCTACATAGGGCAACTTCTTTTGTGGTGTTATATTAAAGTTAGGGTTTCTCTTTCTCACAGTACTTTTTTATCTTGGAATCAATCCCATCATGATGTTCATGCAGTGTGGGTAATCAACTTTTTTTCTAGAAGCTGCAGAAATTGGAGCAACCTGGAGGAACCATGTTTGTCCTGTTGAGTCAGTAAGCAATGTTGTAAGATCCAAAGGTTTTCTCTTATTTCTAATGTCCTCTTCAGTGTTACCTAGTTCAGAGCATGAGCTATGTACATCACTATTTTGAGCAGCACAAATGTTATCCTGAATAGTTGGTATGTCCTCTGAAGAAAAAGAACCACAAGATTTTATGAGTCTTTTCACAACAGGAAGAATTACCACTTGCTTGTTTACTTCACATAGAAAATGGAAACAAAAATATATCCCACAATCCAAACACTTTCCTCTTCCTATATGATACTCTTAGGAGTATTGGGTTTTTTTAAAAAAAGCTTTGCAAATACGAACAGTATCTGCCTTTTTGTTCTCTCTTATGTACTCCATTTCCACCCCAGTTCAGGAGTGACATTTTAGTTATATTTATTTATGGAATACAAGTGGGTTTTTTTCTGTATATGATATCAATGAAGTGTGTTTTTCCAGGGCAGTAGCAAAGAGGTTGAGGTGACACAGTAACTAGGAAAAGATTTCCTATAGTAGATGTCATTTTAATTAAGTAGAAAGAAACATGACACCTTAAAGTTGAAAGCTTAGGCTAGGCAAACTCCAGCTGAAATAAGGTGCAGATCTTTAACAGTGAAGGTGTAGGAGTGATAGATCCTCTATCACTTTAAATTGAAGGTGTATGTCTTTCTGCAGCATGCACAGAACCCTGATGTAGAAGTTACTGGGTGACATGTGGTCACCTACTGTGTGCAGGCAGTAAAACAGAAGATACACACTGGCTCTTTCTTGTCTCAGTAACTCTGAGGAATCCTACACCAACAAAGCCTCTTTGTCCTTGAAAGGTCTCAATGCTCTCTTTTTCAGAAAGGGTATTACTGGAGATCAAGACCATTAACCACTCAACTACAAAGGTAACACTGATAACTTGACATCTACATCTATGCTGAAATTCAACCTGAATTCAATATATAGAGAGGTTTGCAAAGCTTTTACCCTTATAAAACTCTGGAATGGTGAACAGGAACAAATGTTTCAGTTGGAGAAAAGTACTTCTGTCTCTATGTTAATGCTCAATATACATGGAGACACTGCTTCTCTGTACTTATTGTGTACATCACATGTAGTCTCAACAACAGTGAACCAATCTCAGCCATTTCTCTTCTCAGGGAGTGGCATTACTTACTCATCTCAGCTATTGACAAGTCCATCCTATACACCTGCACTTCACAGCATGTGAACTCCTGGGCTCTTTCCAGTCTCAGGATCATGGGTTTCTCAAAAAACAAGACAAACTTCCATCACACAGGCACGTGAATGCACTGAAATCTTAATGTCCACTGAAAAGTCCACGCTAAACTCTCCACAAATCCGTAGTGCCTGGTATTGACCAGCTGTTACAGGGCTCCCATACTCAGTCCTGAGACAAGTTCCCTGATGGTTTCAGTCTGTCTAGAGAAAGCAGTCATGTGACGGAAACACATGGGAACCCATTTTTAAATGACTCTATCCAAGCTACAGTTAGTTTGGG
This sequence comes from Irena cyanogastra, assembly GCA_013397155.1. NCBI lineage: Eukaryota > Metazoa > Chordata > Aves > Passeriformes > Irenidae > Irena > Irena cyanogastra. The sequence continues at coordinate 671,304 of VWZV01012926.1, read as the reverse complement.
ATCTTTGGGTGTGTGAGTCAAGAGAAAGAGGCTTCCAGAAAGCTTTTACCCCCTGTCTTTCATCTGATTTAATACTTCTCTTTCTCACTGCCATAGCCCCACTTTTCTGCTCCCTATGCATCTTCTCTGTTTCCAGTCTAAGTGTTTCTGCAGGGAAAGAGGGAGGTAGAGGGCACAGGAGTCAACTCTACTGTCAGTTCGTGCTGGTGTATCAGGAGCTAACTGGGGCTGAAGAATGTACTTTGACAGGCTGCTCCAATAAGCCTTTAACATCTCAAGTGAAAGGGCTTCTTCAAAACCAACACAGCCAGGAAAAGGAAAAAAATCTCAATTTATCTGAAACATAGTTTTCACTTTTATGCTAAGAATCAGACTACTTTTTCAATTCTAGATTCATATTCGGTACAATGCAATTGAAATAAGGTCTGAGGGTTGCTTTTAGAAATTTTTGCTCCACCAAAATACTTCCAATAAGGGGACTTCCAGAAAAAACTAGCATGGTACTTTCTAATAGAATAGTATGATCTGCCCTCAACGTGAAGCACTACTAGACCAATGTTATTTTTAAAAAATGCACATGGTTTGGAGACCTGAGATGTTAGATATATGGCCTATGTAATATATCTCAATGGCCCAGATGATATATTCAGACTGTACAGGTACCCCACTCCCATTTTTCAGATGCCTCTAACTCTCAGAGTTAGCTAAGTATAAACATAACAATGAAGCTAATGCCTCCAGAAAACATTTAAATTTTAGCTACTTTGTTTTCAAAATCTTAGTAAGTAATGACAGGAAAGGGACAAAGTGAGGGCGCATGCAGATGGTAATAATGGGAAATAAAATGGCTGCACAGAAAGAGGAAGATAAGAAACCCAAAGGAAAATCATAGAGCCAGAGGAAATAGAGAGAAGACAGGAGGATATGGAAGAATTGGACTATATACTGGTTGTACTGAAGGAGAGAATTCTTCTTTTTGAATACTTAATTCCATAGAAAGGCATTTAATGTAAATAGGTGATTGAATACTGATTTATTACAAGTGGTATCTATTTTCTTCTTAAGTCCTGTGGAAACCTACCACAAGTTGCAATTTCAGTATGTATTTTTTTCTGCAGATGAAAAAGACTCAAAAACCGTCTGTGCTCTGAACTGTCACATATTTCTGCTTTCTCTACTGCATGGATGACCACTGTCACACATAGGGCCTTTGATGATTCTTACTTTTTGGTGCAATGGTGATGATGATTAAGGGGAGCTTAATAATCTGACTGCAGTGTCTAAATCTCAGAAACAGGCCCAGCTTCAACCAGGGAAAAAGAGTGAGAGAAGAGTTTTACCCAAATGAAGAAAACAGGTTAGAAGAAACAGGCTCAATGATTTTCTGGAAATTTGTAGCATGAGGGGGAACAAGAAAATAGCCTGCTGAACTGTGCAGCTAATATCTCAGTCACAAGTCTCTCCTTACTCTCTTTGCTCTCAAATCCCCAGAAGCAGCAGGAGCAGCGTAACAGAAACAAAAGATGTAGTACACTCTCGCTGACCCTGAGCCTGAAGAGGCCTCTCAGCTCCAATTCCACTTTATAGAAGTGTGATTTCATAGGGGTCCAAGAATATGTCATGGTTGTCTGAGGGGCATAACAGCGGATGGAGAGAAAGGTTAGGTCCTACCTACTGTCAGCATAAAATATACACAGTATTTCAGTTAGGATTGATTTCTTCTGCAATCCAACAGCTGACAGGCTTCACTCTGGTGTTTGCACTCTGGAGTTTGTTTTTGCATATTTTAGCCAACTGCCTGTTCCTACTGTCCCTGCAGCCCTCCTTAGCACGAGGAGAACCTGATGCCCCAGAGGGCCAGTGAGAGCGGAGAGCACAGACTGATCACAAGGTACGACTTCAAAAGATGCAGATTCCAAGTGGGAAATAGAGCTCCCACTGCAGACTGGGGATAGGCTCCTATATGATGCAGAGTTGAAGTTCTTGAACCTGAAATCTTCAAATTATTAGTTTCAGACCCTCTGGGTTTAGATTAATGTCGTGTTCTGGCTTCTTAGAGTCAGTATGGGCAAGAATGAAGAAACTTTCTAGGAAAAATAAACCAGCAATTTTGAAACAAGAATAAGGAATTTGAAAAGTGGCATGAAGAGGTGATGGGTAAATTAGCAGTCAGATGAAAATTACAGAGATTTCTTTTGTGTGTGTCTATAGCTAATGGAAAACATGAGATGTTTAAAAGCAAATTATTTAGAAGTGGTGGTTTGTTTTAATATTAAATAAAATTCATTGCACTGCATATCTCTAGATATTAAAATTCCAGAGGCACCAACTAAAGTCAGATGATGAATTCTTACACATTCCACACATCTTTAATATTTAAACAACCTGATTTGCAAAATAAGAAAATTCTTGCTTTTACAGCACTGAAATAGCTTTTTATTATTCCAGTTTTTAACTCCTTGAACGTATGTATCTCCACAGATAAATAGAGGTAAAGGTAGGGTGTAGAGGATAGCAGCATTTATTTCTCATTCAAAGTTATCTTGTATATGAGAGAAGGGAAAATAAATAATTGATTTTCTTCCAGCTTCCTCTATGTCTGGACTTGTTTTCCTCATATATCTACCTTAAAAATGTATCTCTGATTTGGAAACGCTGTCACAAAGCAATATGTTTCACATATACACCGTACTTAGAGAAGGGCACAAATTCACCAAATTACATTTTAGTTTAAAACATAAAAAACAACATGCTAAGTGGAAATATTTCTAGTGTACTCACCAAGATTTTTTTTAGAAAAATCAGTTAAAATTGTAAGGATATTGAGTTTATCTGGTTTTAAGCAAAAATCTATTGAACAGCAAAATAAAAGGTATTGTACTGCGTATTCCTGCTTAAAATGGAGAACAACACTGGAGCATCGCTGTTAATTAGCTCCAGTCAACATGAAATACTTTACAACATTTCTCACATCAGTTCTTCACCTGAGCTTTAGGATAAACATTTCCCACACTCTACATAAAGAAAATAATTAGAAAGTATGTAGCTTTTTCATTCAAATTATGGAGTTATTTCAGACAGTATTCCTGCATCAGAGAAGATATTTTTAAAAATTTCCATAAAACCAGAGATTAAACCACCGAACTATGTGGTTTATAATTCTATTTGTGTGTGTTAATATCTGTTCTTAATCATCAAATCATATATATTGCTTTTTAAAAGATATTTTAGCCTGTCTGTATTTATTTTGACTTTTGTGTACTTCAGTTACCTGTTACGCAAGAGAATAGTTTGTAAAGGCATCATACAAAAATCTCCATTTAATGCATTATAAATAATGAAGTGCTACATTATAATAATTATTTCCATATTAACTGAATGCACAGCTGAGTCACCTGTATTAAACAGCTACACTTTGCTTAATGCCTTTAAATAGCATCAAATATTTCTTCTTATTGCAACTATTCAACTGATATTCTGGCCCAGAGGAGGGTGCAGAGTCAACTTGTATAAGGCCAACGACTTTCCAAGGAGAAGCACCCTATTTAAAGCATTATATCTATGTAATTTAATTTTGATTGCACAATGTGTGTATTTAGAAGGCTAAGACTCCTTGCATCATGCATTTCAAAAAGGCACTAAACAGCTTCCCATTTTACATAACAGCTGAGATGAAATGTCTAAAATGCTTTTTTTCCAAAAAAGTGGCTGTAAATTCAGAGTGAAGGATGCCAAAGCTTGTCTATTGATTAACGTCAGTTAAAACGTTAGAATACAGTATTTGTTTTGATGGGTATTATTTTAAAATCTAGGATTTAGTATTTACTGTGTACATAAACATGTACTATTGTTGAGGTCAGAGGCAATGCTTCCAAACTCAAAATAATTTTTTAAAACAAGGATACATACTAGAAAATACAGAAGACAAAAAATTATTTTGTCTAAAAAGCCATGCTAAGCAAGACAGCTCTTTTTGTGAACTTTTGAATCCTAGCAACATGTTTTCCTCAGACATTATTTATTATTTGTTCACTGTTGCTCTTCATGTTGTAACAACAAATAAGTAGTACTAAGACATTTTCTGCCCCTCAGTTGTAAATACCAGACCCAACCGAAAAGGGGCCACCTTCATTACAAAAGTGAATGGAGTTTGGCAATGGGATTAATTAGGAAGAGGGAATGCAAGGATTCACACTAAAAAGGAAACTACCTTGTATCATTAGTTTGATTGCTTTGGGGAAAAAAAAAAGAAAGAAAGAAACAAACAGTAAAAACAATCCCAAACCCTTTTCAATAAGAATTGAAAGAAGAAGTAAATGAAATTTCAAAGACTGCTCTTAAGCTTCTCTGAAGTCTCATTTGTATTTAATAAACTACTGCAATAGAGCATATGCCTTCAAATTATTTAATGCGTCTGTTACAGGAGATATTCAAAACTGACCAGCAGGACAATTGCGCCATTCATGTTCATGTTTCAATTAAACATTTGTGAATGAGACACTTTGTTTGTAAAGACTGCAATGTTCTTAACACGTTAGCAATTTTATGATCCGTGGCTAATGAAAAATCACATTGCTGACCCCATTTTTTTAGTAAATACAATGTCAATGCATCAATGCCGACTTTGAGTATTAAAGTAGTCACAGAATTGGCTCTGAACTCATTGTTTCTTAAAGCAAATGTATCTCAGGGAAAGGTCAAATGGTTTAGGTAAAAATATTAGAATCCTTTTGATAGACAAAGTTGTAAAGGGAGTTGTGGAGTTACAGAAAGTTGATACTAGACTTTGGCTCAATAGGAGGATATACAGCACGAGAAATTTTAAAAGAGAAAATTCAAGCACTTAATTTGTCATAATTTTCAACAGCAAAATTGTCTTCTGCTAATATGGAGAGATTCTGCTGTGCTGTGTACAACTGAAAAGAAAAACTTTTAAAGAAAAAAAGAATCACGAGCACAAAGCAGTCTATCAAACACTTCTTTCTAGAAAATACTGGTACTTAATTCTGGTCTTCATGCTCCTTGGCTGAGGATCAAAATTCTTATTTGGACTAAACTCTCACAGCTGTCTTTCTCTAGATTTTTGCCTAAGCAGAAGTGACAAGAATTTGCCATTTTGTACACCAGCCTGGTTTTCTGCACTCTCGTACAAATTTAAGCCACTGGCTTCAGCTGAATTATTTTTGGTATACATTATTGAATGAGAAAGAGCTGATCCCTTGGATTATACATTTTATTTACATAATGTAAATGTAACTCTAAGTCTTTTCATGAAATTACCGCTAATGAAGCCTAGGAAATTTATTGATGGACTGGGGAAATCTTTCTGTCCTAATCTTCTCTTTTGTGTGCTACTTATTGTAATAGAATCAATAAAAACAACAGTACTGAGAAAGGAAGTAGAAGAAAGAAAACTTGGTGGCTAAGCACACAGGCACAAAGGCACGGAAAACAGCAGCACAGGGATGAAATATTCTTTACAGAGTGCTCCTAGTCAAAATGAAATGAATGAGCCATATGAAATCCTGCTTCAACTTTTATATTAGGCTAAAGAAAATGGATTTTTAAAGTGTGCTGCATTCAATTATGAGAAAGATTGAAGCAACGTACATTTTAGAGTTAAAAGTAAACAAACAATAAATGAATGAATGAACATTACACAGTAATCTATTTAGAAAATCTATCTAAGCAGGCCTGACATTGAAATATGTTTTGGGAAAGAATTCCATAAATATGGTATTCAGCTGTAAGAACTGCAGGAATCAGATCAAATGGCTATGCCTGCAATTCTTTAAAACAAATGAATATATTTAACGTCTATCTTTCTTAAGTAAAGCAACTCTTTCCCATAACAAACTATTTCTTTTTCTGGGAGAAATATATATTTTTAAGACCATGCTTATTTAAGTTTGAAGGTCTTAAAAAGATTTCTTATGCAACCTCATGAACAAATGCCTCAACAGGGCAGGGAAACAAAGAGAAAGTGTTGGTAAAATACAAACTCATCTATGATGTTTATGGTTATTAAAAAGAAACATGAAGTACAGAAAAATACTCCAAATCCTCTTTATATGGCCAACCAGTTCAATGGAACTACTTGCACCAGGAGAGCAGAGTTTTGGTCAAATATGGGTTCAGATGCACCTTTAAAAGGAGTACAGAAAGGGAGAAGACTCTAGAGGAATGTTTCCCCTGGGAAGAGTGTTTTATTGCAGAAGCAGGAACATAAAAATTGAATCTGAAATGCACAGTTCTTATGGAATCGGCTGAAGTCTAAGAAGTTCAGGCACACTGAAAAGTGAGTGTAAACTCACTTTTATGCTATATTTGGTTGGGGAGCATGATATATATTTTTCTCTCAGACTTGTCTGCAAGCAGAAAACATTCTGAAGGACCTTTTGTTTGATCTCTGGTGGCTGAGTATCCACCTTGGGCTTTCTCCTTATGTATGGATCTACTGAGACGTGATGCTGTTGAATTCAATGGAATTGAGCCCTAACTGTGATTGGGATATGAGGACACATAATTAGCTGTGTTAGAAAACTGACCCTCAGTCTTTCATTAAGATGGAATTTTACCCTGTAAAATTTGAATTAGTAAAGACATTTTAATCAGGAAAATAAAATAACCAAATGATTCTCCTCTGTTGTTATTTTTACACCGCAGTGAGACAATGGTAGGGAAACTCACTTTAGGTGATATCACTTAATTAGGAAAAGCATCCTAATCAGATCCCCCTCCAATTGCAATAACTGTGGGGAGTCAAGTACATTTCTCTATCAAAGTAGGAAGCTGCACTGAAGTATAGATATTGATAATTTAAACTGTGATACAAGAGCAATAGAAGAGAAAGCACAAGCACTAAGAAAGCAACCTCCTATTTCTATACCCCAATTTCAGGACTGCTTCTAAAAGATACATGCTACAGCTCTTATGACATCTGTGCACCTCCACTTACTAAAATAATGGCAGGATCACTACTTTCATATCTAAGACTCAATGGCATGGCACATAGACTACTCTCATTGGTGATTCAGTATGAGTAACTGAGACCAGCTCACTCCTTGCATTTTCCTGATATTTCTGTCCATCTACTTAGTGTTGCACATTATATATGGGAAACCTGGAGCCTGTTATGGCCACAGACAATCTCTTGCTGGAAGGTTCCTGTGGTTAGCCGCTATACTGCCTGGTACTTCTGAAAGCACAGTAACCCCACAACCTCTGATTTAATTAAGGCAACAGTGGATTAATGATAAGTTAAGCCTTCTGTATTTATAAGTATGGTTACAGTTTCCCTCTTTACATTTATCTCCAAGACTATGAGTGCCTATTAATGACAGCATTTTACACCATTCAGTTTTTTGCATAGGGAAAGTGGCTTTGGCTTACAGGGCCTGATACTTTGCCTTCTGCAGCACACTAATTCAAAGCCCAGGAACTCCAGAAATCCCCTTCAATTCCAGAGTAAATCTTAGGGTTTATTTCAGTGAATCAGGTTTTTAGTGAGGCACCTCGCCCCTAACTACAAGTAGCCATGCATAATAAAAGCTGTACAGAAGGGAAAAGGAAATAAATACTAAAGTACTACCAACTACATGCAATTAGTTGCATTGCCAACATCAATCATTGAAAAGTTACAAAACAGGCTTTAAGATAACAATTTTTAATACATGTGTAGAATCCTGTTTATACATTTACTAAATTTGAGTGTTTGGTTTTCCCCAGAGTTTTCCTAAGCAAACAGCTGTTAGCAACTTCAGCACTAACTTGAGGGAAAAAAATCAATACTTATATATTGACTACACAGTGTATAGGAGATTTAAAAATTTTTTTTATAAAGTTCTTCATCAAACACTTTGAAATTAAACTGTCCTGGCATAAGATGGTAGGTTTACTGCTTCGAAGACAGGAATAAATGTCTAGGTTTTACCATGCTGATGAAAAATATGGAAGTAGGTTACTAGTACATTCTAGCTAAACTCTGCGCAGAATACTCATAAATGATGAGAAAATGGGGGTGCCATGAATAAAGAGAGACTGTTGCTGATACTCAAGCTCTTCAAAACTAGAGCTAATTATGGAGAATTTTAGAAAGATCTCAAGATCTCACATTGAGTAAGTGGCCACTAAAATGACTACTGAACCTAATGTTGATGTTTGCAAAGTAACAAACCTGAAGAAAAACAATCCCTTTATATACAGCTCTACATATTCAAAGATAGGCTCTAAATTAACCAGTGGTGAAGGAAGGAGCTTCTGGCCATCTTTTTGTATAGTCCACTGAAAATATCAGCTCAATGGTCAGTAATGACATGTGGAACATGACATGTTAAGAGATTACTGGGGGAGATAGAGAAGAAAACAGAAAGTATCTCTGTGTCAATGAATAAATTCATACTCCAGCCACACATTAGACTATAGCCCTACAGTGAAGCCACCACAAAGGAAAATAAGGTTACAATGGAAAAAAAAATAGAAAACCAGATCAGAATTATCAGTAGGATAACATAGTTTCTTACCAAGTCTTACTCCATTACACTAAGATTCTTCAGCTTGTAAACAAAGATCTGTAAAGAATGACACGAGGAAGGTGAATAAGGAAGAACGAGGGCATCTAGTGAAAGGACGAAGTAGTTGTTTAAAAAGTAGCAAAAATAAATGCTGCAGAATCTTTTTGTGAAATTCGTTGATGCAGGGTTTTATCGGGTCAGAAGTGCAAGGGGGTTAAAACGCCTTAGACAAATTTATGGAATTAAACTCTTCATGTGGTTACCAGCCACAACATGACCTCAGTGTAAGTTTCTGCTCAGGAAATCATTAAACCATTGATTTTTTTACATGTCTAAGGGAAAACACGGTAGTATCATGCTGTATTTCCTCTATCTATTAGATTCTGAGAGTTTGCCATTGAACACTGTCAAACACTGCATCCTTGATCATTTAGATCTGATCCAACACAGCCATTCTCTAGTTATGTTCATATAAGAATTTCCTGAAGAAATGAAAACTGGCATTTTCATGTAGCCATATGATGCCAGGAAAAGAAATTTTGAATAAGCCTAAATAGTAGGAGTTTCCTCATAATATCATAAGATGTGAAAATGTCCATGAGATGACCTGGAGAATCTGTATATAATGAAAAATTCCAATTAATTTTATCAAACTCCTATGCTATTGTTTTTTCTTAAAAGCGTCTGAATTGGCTATTTTTCATCATGGCTCTGCCATGTATCCAACTAATGAGAAACAATAAAAACTAGTTTTCAAGAAATGGAATGGCTAAAACCACTTATTTCCAGCCTTTCCGAAGGATTTGAAAGAGAAAAGGAGCTAACAGGACTCCTGTTAAACCACATAGTTTGAAAGAGTGCAGGGTCACGCAAAGGTAACTTGCAGACAGACAAAGGATGCTGGAGCAGAACAGATGGGCATACTTCCAAAGCAGAATGGTTCTGTTTAACTGCAAGATCAGATGAAAGAAAATAAAACAGATATACAGAAGGAAAATTCTACAGTTTGGGGAAAAGCTCATGATGGCAGGATAGGAAAGACAAAGATTTCTGCAGAGGCACTCTTACCTGAATGTGGAGAACAAAGACTGAGGACGTAAAGAAACACCTGTAAAAGTTTGTTATTGTTGTCCAGGTACAGAGTGACTGATTTAAAAATCTTCCCAAACTTTATGTTGTCTTACTGCTACATATGCCCAGGAAGTGATAAAGTGGAACCTGGAAAGCTGGAACTTGAGGTACTCACTTTAATGAGAAGCCTGGCAAGTCAAAGCTGCTCTTGCTGGCTTATGGCAGGTGGCCATCAAGAACCCATTTTTGTGAAGAGATTAAAGATGAAAAGCAGATGCCTAGGATCCATGTCAGAGATGTCAAGGAAAGAAGCAGTGCTGCAGATTACTCAGACTTAGGAAAGCTTAAGAGCAAACTGATCCACAAGGCTAGGACCCAACCATGGAGCGTATAACAAGATGAGGTTTACTAGGTCTGACATAGAATCAGTGAAATAAAGCATTGAACAGGGGAGAGCAGAAAGCTTGGAGGGCTGAAATTCAACCACCAGTTTGTGCGCACCCTTACACACAGCAGTGCTGACCTCCTCTAGCCTACAGAAAGAAAGAGAAAATCCAAGCCTCTACTGACTGTTCCTGTGGTCACCTTGGGTGTGCATTGCCAAAGGCTAGAGCTTCCTTCCTTCCGGCTTCCACTAGGCATGGAGTGACTGCTGTAGAGCATTCACTTTGCTCATGCTCACTGGACATCTGCACTTTCAAATTAATGCAGGAAAAAACTTCCTTCGCAGACCCTCTCCTCTACAATGAATTTTACCTTGGGGTAAACAAATGTGGTTTTATTGCTCTAACATTTAAAGCGATTTTCTGTGATATGTATTCTACTATTTTACTTGTAGTAGCATGTACTGAATAACTGATGCTTTGGGGAAAAGATCTACAACTCAATCCAAATTTCCTACTCTGATTGACCAAAAGTTTTTTTTTAATCAGCTTTTCTAACCTGAAGCATCTTCTGAATAAGCTGACGCTCTAGAATACCTTTGAAGCTTAATTTCTAGATAGACCATCATTTCCATATGCTCATGCAGCTTAGTTCGAACATGTAATGCTCATATTGCAGCAGTGATGGTCTAGGGGTGCAAGCAAATGCTGAAAGACCTGGGAGAAGCAGAGATCTTCCAAGCACAAAACCTCAAATTGTCTGTATTTTTTCTAAATAGTGTCTTTTTCTAAATTAGTTTTTCTAATAGTTCTAATCAAAGATGTTGTCTCTGCAAATTTCAATTCACATATCACAGACGTGCACATTGTTGCTTTTATAAAGTAGCACTGCCTAGATAAAATTCTTACATATTTTCATGCTCCTTTTCACTGTCAGAAAAAGATTAAACCATAAATAATATTTTAGATTTACGCTAATCCCAGTAAGTATATTTACTTCATTTTATGAAGTTACTAGAAAGTCTTTATTTGATTTTATCTAATTATCACATAAATGCAGGAACATTAAGTGGGCTGATGTCAGCAATCAGGACTGCTTGTTACACAACATCAGTAACAGGGGCTCAGGTATGAAACAACTGTAATTATAGGTATTTAGCCAAAATGTATGTCAGTTCTAACTGATTAGCTGTGTAATTCTTTATAAGCAACTGAAATACTTTATAAATAAAAACTGCAAACTTAGCAACCAACAATGTAGTCATAATATGACTATATGACTGGTTTGATTGATTGTACAATGATACTTAATTCTCTTTCTTATGCTGATCATAGGAAGCTTCTCCCTTCTTAGAATTCCTTTATTGGGTATTTTTGTCCTCCTATTTTTTTTTCTTTAGTTTGTTTGGTTTGAGATTAACATAATGGCTAAAGAAAGATAAGTCTGCACACGGTTCAGAATACATCTATCTTGCATGTCCATTAAAACTTGATTCTACCATGGCAGACACAAAAAAGTCTCTCAAAAATATTTCATCATGGTTTCATCAAGCTTGATGGTACAATTAGACAGTACTTTTCACTGGACTAATCAACACATGCATCATTCTGTCAAGTGTTGTGCTGCTGGGGCATTTATCCATTCAACACCATGTTGTGGCTATTGCAGCTGACTTAGCTAGCTTGTCACGGTGAAAACCAATCCTTACCAATATTTAAGTGATTCTTCTTTTTCTTGTATCAACTGTTGCTTTAAAATAAGGAACACAAAAGTAGAGAAAAGGTGCAATGAGATATGAGATATGTCACTCTGCACCAGAGTGTACACCATGACTGTACTCATGTAGTATCAAATACTGGCATCCATAAAAAGCTGACATACCATCAGCTATGAGGTTGCATTACCTGAGCTACAGAAAAATGCTTTCCTCTGGAAGGCACATGAAAAACCTGTTTTGGTTAATGTCAGCTATGCCACATTTTATAAACCCCACTGAATTATTGCATGTCACATAGGCCTTCCAACAAGAGTCCTGCAGCAGGTCTCTGCAAGTACCTATTTTGTACCCTACATAAACACCTCAAACAAAAAGCCTAGTTTGCTGCACTTTGGGTTATTTCTGCATAAGCAGCAGAGCAGGTTTTTGCTTTCAGCAGCTTTGACTGCTGAAACACATAACTGCTGTGTACTTGCAATAGTCTACCTAACATTACACTAAGAAGAATGAGTCAAAACAGCTGCAGTTTGTGGCCATAATGAACATCACTTATCTGTACTTAATTTATAATTAAGCAGAATATGAAAGTCATCATCACACACATCACACACTCCTCCACATCATCACTTACCATCATTTGCCCACAGAAATGACTTTTCAGCCAGACTTGTAGGTTTGGTTCTTTATATTTTTATAACTTGTCCAAAATATTTAATTTAGGGTTAAGACAGGTAGGGCTATATGCAGGTGCTGAAAGTTTGCTGTCAGACACTACTGGCACAGCAAAAATTGAACCACACAGGCCATTCATGTGAAAATATTAAGTTTCCTGACCTGAAGTGAGCTGCCACAAACCTAAGTATGACAAAAAAACATGACTGACTCAGTGCTATGTGCAGCTCCGAAAAGCCCTTACTAGAGGAAAACATGTGACTTTGCACTTGCTAAAGCAGGGCCGCTACAGTTTACAGCTGCTGTCAGCCCTCGAAGCTCTTGCTCTTCACAAACAACAGTACTTTATGCATGAAGACTGTCTCAAGAGCAAGACAGAGGAGCACTGATGGAACCATATTCCATTGAAATGTGCTGTTTTATCAGTTCACTTCAGAGGAAACATTCTGCTTTATCATTTACAGGATGTCTCTTAAGCATATGAAGTAGCAGGAGCTGGGATTGCAGGAGGATGGATAGTGCTGCCCAGACTGTACATACATCCAACAGCTCCCTGCCCCCAGCATTCCCCTCCCTCCCCATCATTTAGCTTTAGTTTCCTGCTGTCACTAGTCCTTGTCCGTCATACCATGCATGGTCTTAGCACCACTTGTGTTGCCCGGACAGTGCTAAAGACCTGATGCCAGGCTTTGAGGAAAAGGTGAAAAGAAAAGATTGAGAAAAGCCAACAGAAGAGGCATCAGATGTGTTGCAATTCTGCATTTCCTTCCTTTACAGCAGGCTTTATTGTTCCTCTTGAGGGCATGTATTTTCACAGAGGTACAGCCTGAGGTACCCATTCACCATCTTTTCAGGAAACTACAGTGAAAATCTTCTCTCCATCAGTTGTGTTGACACTGGACTTCACCCTTTCATTGCTGGCTGCAGAGGAGGCAGGAACAGACTACTGTGAGCATGGACTGAAGAGCAGGCAGGAGATACACCGTATACCCCAGTAAAAACCTTGCTCCAAGTGTATTAAAGGGAGTTTAATGATCTTACACCTGAGTTTTCTCTCTCCCCTGTTTTTAAATGCCACTAAATAGGAACAGAAATATCCTGGTAAACCTTAGAAATGGTGTGGTTAGCAAATCATGTAGCTACAGTAACAACATCCCTTTCTCACAGGCCTAAGACAGGTTCACTGCAGGGCTGGCCCCAAGGATGCTCTCCTGGCACCTCCAGGTGCAGAGGAGTAGTACAGGGCTGAATGAAGGGAAATTTGTATGACTGCACACAGTCTCCCAGCAGCTCAGTCCAGAAAGTGAGCGACCCAGGGAACACTGAACTAGAATAACCTTTAGGCTCCTGCAGCACTCTCTTCTAGCCCTGGACAGTGATTCAAGCCCACACTGCACACTCAAATAAGTAAGCGATAAGGGTATGTTGGGAGGGAACACTCTACTGTGCAGGACAGTAGAAGTTTGGGGTTCTGCTAATCAGCTTGATCAGCTTAGAAATGGCTGGAACCCCTACACATGGCCCTCATCCTTCTCGAGGCTTGGTCACAGTGCCCTGAAGGCAATCGCCCTTGCCGGAGGTAGTAAATTGGTCACTCTGAGGTGCTGCTCTGCCTGAGACAGGGCAAGGGTAGCCTGCAGGTACGGGCCCTGCCTCAGCGGCAAAATGGCTGCTGCGTGGTCCTGCCCTGCCCGAGGCAGGGCCGTGGCTGACGAGTAGCCCTGCGGCGAGGCAACGGCACTTATGCGGGGGAAGTCAAATGGTGGCCGTGAGGTGTTGCCCTGGCTCAGCCATCAGAATGGCGCCCGTCGGGCCTCCGCCCGGCCGCACTAAAGTAATAACACCGTCCCCACGGAGGAGCGCGCCCCGGGCAGGGCGGAGGCCCGGCGGAGGCCCGGCAGCGGCGGCGGGAGAGGGCTGTGGCACCGCACAGGGCTGCTGGGCTGGCCGCGCTCCCCGGCTGTGCTTTCCGTTTCTTCACAGTTAAAATAAATAAAATAAAATAAAATAAAATAAAATAAAATAAAATAAAATAAAATAAAATAAAATAAAATAAAATAAAATAAAATAATAAAAGTATTGTCGGCGAGCGCGGCCAGTGAATTACAAGCCACGCCGGCGGAACGCCGTTTACTGGGACGGTGGGGCCGCCCGGGCGCGACCACGAAGTGCCCGGCGAGCGGCGCGGGGGTGCCCACAGCGGGCGGCGGCGCCACGCAGGGGCGGCGGAGGCGGCGGGGAGTGGGCCCGCCTCAGCTCCCCCGAAGCACTCGAAAGATACTTTAAAGGACGTGAAGAGACACTTCGCGGAGCTGATCCATTAATGTCGCTTTATTAGCAGCTTGACACGAGAAATACAAAATTTTCGGGGCGATAAGTTTATGTTTGTTTGTTTTCTGCTCACAATGAACCAAAAGAAATTGCCGCTCTCGGGAAGTGCCAGGCGGGGGGGGACGAGGGGGATTGGGAGTGGAAGCGGGAGGCACGGGGACGCGCCGAGCCGCCGGCGGTAATGGAGGGTTCTATTTGTTTCCATGATTACAGCTATAAATAATAATAATTTTTTAAAAATCTCGACAATTTCGGGTGCTTTCATTCTGCCTGCCCCGGGAGTTTCCCCGGCGACGCCCTGCCCCGGCCGCGCGGAAATGCGCGCCGCCGCCGCCGTTGTAGTTCAGGCGGATGTGGCGCCAAAGCCTGGCACTGCATCCCGCGCCGAGCCCGGCACCGCGTCCCGCGCCTCTCGATCCCACCCAGGGCCGCGGCCGGGCCGGGGCTCCGTGCCCCCGAGGTGGGCGCACCTGGCGCTGCTCCCGCAATCGGCCGCCGCCCTCCTCCTCCTCCCTAAACATCCCGCTGCAGATCCATTCCTTTTTTTAAGCCGTGTCCTACTTCGTTTGGCAGGTGAACAAGCCTGAAAATGGATATTACAGCTTTTTATGATATAATATCTCTCTAATTGGTGCTTCATAGGGCCGCGTCTGAATTCTTTTCAATTAAGCCCTAAACTACAGTAACTGTTTCTCTCGGTACATGCTGGAAAAGCCATTCACGAGAGAGACGACTGGTACTGCACAATTTCAAAGTACCTTTAATGTGTCAAAAATGTTTTGTGAAGAAAGCAACACTGTAAATGCAATCACCTACATTGGTGTCCCCATTGTTAAGCGTGAGCCAAAGTATTGCTAATTGTCCTGCGTTTTAGCTGGGTTTTTAGAGCATTATGTAGTAAGTACACCGAAGGGTCAATTTGTGAAGTGAAATACTTAGCATGCAAAGCGTAATACAAGATGCTGTGTAATACTTGACCTCTCAGCATAATAAATGTAGCAGTGAAACGCTGTGCATTCAGGATTCGCTGAATAGAGCCTCCGCAGAGGAACAAAACCAGAAAATGTTCTCTTCATTCCTCTTTTTTTTTTTTTTTCACTAAGCGAAAATTATTCTTTATAATGGCCATTGCAGCAATTAGCCAGCATTTGGGGAGAATAAATGTGCAGAAATAGCAATTTCTTATTTTAAATGAGATTTTTGTATGGAGCCTGCAAATTACTTGGAGGTATATGAATAATTGTTGCCTTAGTTTTATGCTACAGAATAGGGTGTGGGTGGGTATAAAGATTTCCTATTTGCAGTTAAATGTTTAGACATTTTATTATTTTAATTTCACTCTCAGTCTGTCTCGATTGACCCTGCTTTCCCCACTGATCATTTCATGTATGCCAGGAAGCAAGTACTCAGATGATGGAAGGTTTCCAATTAGAGCTTTATGGTTTGTGTGTGTGTGTGAGTGTATGTGTGTGTTGGGGAGGTGGTGGGGTGTCGATCCTTTTTTTTTTTTTTTGGTTGCTTTTTTGTGCGTGTGACATGCAAGTGCAATCAGGTTTTACTCTGGAAGCTACTACAGTGGTTTGAATTTTGCCTGCTAAATCAAAACATTTTAAGAATGTAGCATATTTGATGGGCACTTCTCATTATCCTCTAGAATGGTAAACCTAATTGGAGCTTTATTTACACATTTTAAAGGTTTTGTGCTCTGAAAAGAGAGATGCAAAATTCTTTCTCTTGGGCCTTCCAGATTCCTGCATTGAGTTTTAAGTGGATTGAAATTTTTGTGCTTCACTTGCTAACGTGGGAGAAGTCTTGTGAATATGAAATTAAAACACTTTCAGAGAAAGCATGGGAAGTTCTGACAGCTAGAACCTATTAGGAACAGTTTGTTTCAGAAGAATTAATAAGCTTCAGCACGCATTTCCCTAGAGCGGAGCTGGAAGTTTATACCCTGAATTTTGGAACTTCCAGTCCAACTCTCTAAACACTTGACCAAGAGAAAAGCTTGGATAATTAATTTAGATTATATGACTTCCGCTTACTTGATCTAAAACTTTCCTCTGCTGTGTGAGTTCTCTTCCTGCACACTTACTTCCTCCTTGCCACTTATTCTTCTTTCTCTAAAGTGCACATTAGCAGGTGTGCAACTGGAAGGTCTGAAATCTTGGACAGTGAAATGACATAGTGTGAAGACAAGCATGGTTCTTTTACTTAGTCTATATAACTGAATGGATTCAGAAAATAAAGATTCTTCCACAGGACTTAAATTAATAGCAAATATTTTCCACAAATTGTACATCTTAATAGTGTTTGGGGCTTTTTTTAAAGTTTTTTTTTTTTGGTAATAAATATAATTTCTTTTGAACGATATGCAACAATGGGTTAAAATTAAATATGCAATCCTTTTAGCTTGTTTAGGTCTGATCCTGCAGTCTGTGTGTGTTTCAAAATTCCTTCCACTTCATTAAGGTGTCTTGTGTCCAAGATTTTTTGGCTGAAGTCCTGAGTTCAATGCAGTCAGTTTGTATTTCATATAGAAGAATTACTATAAAATAAATTTGCTGGTAACCATAAGAAATACACCCATATAATATTCTCTAGAAAGGGGTAATTATCTTTTTAATAACCTTTCTCTTTTCTTATCCTCTAGCATGTCTTTTAAATGGATCTCTTTGATAGAAGATTAACAACTAGCTCACAAACTGAGTAGAACAAACGTAGAAATTGCCAATGAGGAAAAACATAGCTTCTAGAATGAACATTTAGTAAATCAAAAATATTGCTATTAGTGCTTTATACAGAATTTTTCCTCTTAATTTACTCAGTGATATTAGAAACGAATTCCATGAGTTTATGCATGGTAAAAGCATAGGGTCCACATCAATGATGGTAACAATTACACTGCAATGTCATATTTGCCATGTAATTTTGGCAGCCTGACCACAATATTTTCTGGAAAAGTTGAGATCATCTTTGGACTTTTGAATGAAGCTTATCTACCACAGAAAACATCCATTCTAATTCAAACTTTGTACTTGTTTGAGTAGCAGTGTGTTCTAATTTGAGTTGGAGAGTGGTCACTCCTCTAAGTTTGCAGTTCTTACATTGCATGAAAGCTAAAAATCTTTGGCTAGGTTCTCTGCTGAACTATATTCTCTTAAGCCAGTTACTTTGCATGAACAAACTGTTTGTCTCCCAGAGACATATATTGCTCTGCAAATAAAAATTTTGGCTGTCTCAATGGTGGAATCCTTGGGACTAGCTTCTAGCTTTCAACCATGCCAGTATATTACATGAAATTAAGAGTTATTTGCTATGTGAGCAATATGTCCTTCACATTTTTCAAGGTATAATTAGATTCACAGTATAAAGCAAGCTTGTCTTAGCAGAATGTAGAAGCAGACTCAGTAAATTATTAAAAATTTCCCAGCATGCTTAAAACTTCCATAATTCAAAATGTAAATTCCAAAGATCAAACAATAATTATTGCACATATTACAAACTATGCAGCATACCTCCTGTATTTTACTTTTGTGTGTGCCAGTTGCTGGGAGTGTGATGATGACTGGATATACTAGACTACTCTTGGGTAGTCTGTTACATTTAAATAAAAAGGTCAAGTCATTTTTCATTACCCTGTCATGACTAGTATCTTCATAATAATAGTTGTAAGCACAAAAATCTGTATTTTGTTATACACAAATAGTTCCCATGTAACATGTTTTCAGTATGTATTATAAAACCTCCAGTATGATGAAGAAACTTGTAATGGATTTTTGTTTCTATCAACCCTGGAACAGCACAGTAAGTGGAGCAACAGAGAACACATTGCTTCTTCAGCATCTTTTCTCTTTTGTGCCTCTTAGTTTTTCATGTGGTATATAAGGAAGAGTAGTAAAGGACTATTAAAATTAATAATATTTTCAAACCAGTCTGTGTATCTAGGAAAGCTAAGGACTTAGCCGAAGCAAAGCTAAAGCCCTGACAGTCATCAGTAATATTGTTCAGCCAAAAAAACATAAATGAAGGAAGTACCTTTTTTCCTACCTCAGTTTGTCCTGCCTTAACTACCTTTATGACAATGATACTTATGCTGTTCAGTACTTCAGTGGTTAACTCTCTTATTTAAATAAAGAACCCAAACTAATCTAAACAATAACCAGCAAAAGTCCTTAAATTTGGTAGGTGCTTCCAGATATGATAATAATTTATTGGTCCAAAAGCAACCAAAAATAAAATTCTGTATCTTTGCTGTTTCATATATAACAGTGATAATCTTCAGAGATACAGGAATATTTAAATGATGCAGGGCAGCCAATAGCCTGATAGGATATTTAGCAACACGTATACAATGAAAAATGGTCACCTAATGCATTGTATAGACCTGATTTTCAAAGTAAACACACATTTCTGACTGCTTGAAAAAAATTTAATTTACTGTCACATATATATATATATATATAGGTGTCTCATTTAGGCAACTATTATTATTTCTGTATGCTTACCCATTTCTAGAAAGAGGGAACTAAGTCTTCTCTTGAGGTCAAGTTATATGCTGGAAAACAATCCCAAAAAACTCTTCAGCTGTGATAAGATATGTCTACTATCTGATAGATTAAATTCAGCTTCTTTATAGAGATGGTCAATGATGAAAGTGGTCAAGCATTGCGTGGTAATATGTATGTTTACAAAATGACTTAGCAAACAGAAATAAACAGAAATAGTTTGCACAGAGAAAATTCATTTGATTCAATGTGCTCTATTCATTAGTGGCTCCTGCTTCTGTAAAACTGAATTATGGCTGGTAGGCAAGATGGTGTTCTTTTGATTCATTCACTTACTACAAGATATGTATGAGGAATTTTTTGTTTAGAGAGAGAAAAAGGCAGCTTTGTAAATGCTGTGCATAGCTGCCTCCCTTCAGTGTTCTTGCAGATTCACCCTCAGGTATAACTCTTCCCCACAAGTAGACATCATGCACATGGTCAGTTGAGAGACTGAATCAAATATTCCATTTGCAAAAATAACCCATATGCTGTGACCTCCTAACTCTTTCACTTAAACAGATCCATAGTGTAGAGAAGTGTATTGATGGTGTACTTAACAGATTTGATTCAAATTTGTCAGAGAAAAAAGTGTCTAAACAGGTTTTGGAGAATAGCTTACCAGAGCATTAACCTGGCCTTCAAAGATAACCCAAGGATGTGTATTTTATAAGACAGGATGGAGGGTTGGGAAGATATCAGGATGAAACAATTTAAGGAAGATCTACATAGCTTGTCTTGTGGCTTCTACTGAGTATTTTCCTTCCTGCAATTTCTTCTAAACTTTTTTAACTGTTGTACTGTCAAATTGATTAATTTTCCACAAATTTTGGAATATGCTATCAATGTGGGTCATTTTACCTCTTAATCTAACTTTCTGATCTATTAATACCGTATTTTCTTCAAGATTTCTCATAACTCCAAACATAGGCCAGATAGCTGTATGAGAAATACTCCTCCTTATACCAGAGATCAAATTTTACTCCAATTTTATGTTGTCAACGCTGTATGAAACCAGCAGGAAATGTATCTGTATGGCAGAGAATGGAATTAGCTCCAAGACTGGACATGTCTGGTTAAAGAACAAAGGTCCTTCAGGTGTCAATATTTATAAGAAAAAAGAAGGCAACATATAAATATGGGTGTATATATATGTATGTAAAGCAGCAATCACATTACCTTTAAACTAAAATTGTCAGTAAAATGAAAAAAATAAGCAACTATAGAGCAGTAGAGGAGCCAATACATGAAATCCAATACAGGCAATAAATGAAACGAGAAAGAAGTCAAAGGCACTCAAAGATGATCTTATAAAATGGCACAAGATAAACAGAATAAAACTAAAACTTGGAATAGCTTTATTTGCCATGCCACAATAAGCATAAGATGTGTAAATGTTGTCCCTTTCAATCGTGTTTATTTTTGTGGAGCATCATAAAGGTATCCAGGCTTTTTTTGTGAGTTTGCAGATGAATCCTAAAATTGCAAATGAATGAGATCTGTTTTTTGAATGAGATCTGGCTTCGGGTTGAAATCAAGTGACACCATTGATTTACCATAATTCAGTATAAACATATAAATAAGGGCCAGTTCTTCCACTGGAACGTGTGTATTTATGAATTGTGACAAACTATTAAGGATTAATGAGTTTTTCATGAGATCAAATCTCATCATGTTTCCTTTGGCTGCAGCATTAACTCTGAATATTTCATATAACTCCAAAACACTATTATGTTTCTCCACATATAAGGATGGATGGATAGATAGATAGATAGATAGATAGATAAATAGATAGATAAACTGTGTATACATATGTGTATTTATACAACTTCTGTTATTAAAATATATTTCTTCATACAATGATAACTCTGAATCCCTGAAGAGGGCTATATGTTTCATAGCATTCATTATATATAAATAGAAAAAATTCAAAAAAGATAATGGTTATATATGTAACACTATGTTTTAATATATTAATTCATTTAATGGAATTCATCAATAGACATTAAGAGAAACTAAAGTCTGGGATACTGGTTATGCAATTTAAAAAAAATTTAAATAATGAATAATCTGTTAGATTGAAGTGGAACTTTCACCTAGTACAATAGGATTCAAAGCAGTGTTTTTCTTTTTTCACTAGTAAGAGCCCTGAACTTTAACATAAGTGCTTTTGCACTTATGAAACAGTAAGCATTGCATGGGTTAATTATCTGTAACTTCATTTTCCTCACATATTTCATTTGGAAAGCAAAAATTAAGGATCAAGAATTAATTAGCTATGTACAAACTACGAAAAATTGTTGAGGCAAGTGCTGTCTTGGTAATTCATTACTATATTTAGACATTGTTATGATTAGATTTTAAAAGAAACAAGCTAATTAGAATATTTTTCCAAAGTCACACAGAGGTCAGAGATGACAGCGACCTTATGTAAAACAGAGACTAAATATCTGCTATTCTGCACAGTGTATAGAACTGGTACAGTAAGGCTAAAGCCTTTTCCTGTTCAATGAGTTGGAATTAAACATGCTAATTTGAGATCTCCTTCAAGTATTTTATTTAACTGCTTTGGCCTTTAATTCCTTTATGTTGCATCATTTAATGTAATGTTATTTTTATATACGAAGCATGTTATACTTATTAACCAATGTGCAAAAATCTAAAGTACAGATTTTATGTAATGGGCTAATTACAGGACTTTAAAGCCACCTACTGAGTTTTGCTAAGCTTAACAACAGGTTCACTGAACTGGATAAATTTATTCAAACTTGTGGAAATGAATCCCATTCTATGTGCAACCCGTACTGGGAAAACACACAAATTATACCTCAATACCAGTTTAATGGGTCAAACAGTGAACCTGAATACCAAACTTATCTACAATCTTGCAACAGCAGAGAAGCTATAGGCCCTGGGTGAGAAGAGGAAGTGCTCATTCATAGTTTCTTCCTCAAGTTTGTAAATAACTCAGACTTGATATATGGGACAACCAGATTTTCAATGTATGTAGAGTTGGTGTAATTTCTTATGGTGGTCTTTGAAGCCACAATTTTAAAATGCAGTAAGTTTGTCATATGCAATTGTAGAAGAAATACAAAAGATATGATCCTTTGCTGTATCTTCCTAATACCCCTATTATATGTGTGATTTATTTATGTATTTATTTATTTCAATATGCTTTTAAAACTGAGTTTACTTCAGTCAGTCATTTATTATGCATCCATTAGGTGATTAGAATTTCATCTAAATTGTGTGTTTATAAATTGAGTCAAATGTAATCAAAGGTCATCACCTGGATCTTTGTCAAAATTGAATGAGATCAGAATCATGCCAAAAAAAAAAAAATCTGTTGTTACTATACCCTAAGACAGCATTAAACTTTTGGCTTCACTATCTGAAGAGTCTAGAAGATGTTTAGGTTTCCTCCTTATCGTTTAAAGTTTCAAAGACATTCATGAGACTTCTACTTTCCTTGAGTATCCAAACTTACTTCATTGTTTTCCATCAAGTTAGTCTGGAATTACTTCAGTGGAATTCAGTAAACTAGGTCCCCTAGTATTCCTCTTTTTCCCCAGCTTTGAACACTATTCAAATCAAAGCAAAATGAAAAGGCCAGTTTTCTTATTCTGGCCATAATCTGTCCTTCAAAAATGATGAAGTAGTTTGCTGTTTAAAACACCACTGTAGTCAAAGGTTCATACGTGATTTTTTCATTTTCATTGTTCTTCGAAGTATCACACAGATTATCTAATAAAAATCTTTCCTCAGAAATTGAGTATTCTGTTGCTGATATTTTATGTATCTATATTCTGTTTTGGATAACTATGCATAATCTATTCAGTGGCTGACATTTGGGTCTTGATAGATACATTCAAGCATGTACTTTCAGGAATAATAATGTCAGTGCACTGTGTTCTACAATGCGTACAATGAAAATGTGCCTCATAAAGCCCATAATTGTTGCTTAAGTTACAAAGATGATTTTTTTCCCAGTAAATGAGGAACAAGCCACATAATCTTGCTAACACTATATGCCCAGGAAAGAAGAGTTTAAATAAGAAATGCATAAATTTAGCAGACTGCTGTAACAAATGAAATGGTGTAGCATTGAAAACATTTGAGGCAATTAATCAATGCTGTGTTTGCACATATCATTAAATATATTATACTAAGTTTAGATTTGATTTCTATGCTTCTTTTATAAAGAGTTAAAAGAAAATACATTTGAATTCATGCTGATACTGAAAACATGCTCCTAGCTCCTAGTTTCTTGGATTTCGAATCATTTCCATTAACAAACAGCTATTTGCCCTCTAATAAAATATGTCATTATGCGTCATTCACATCACACAAAAGAATCACTGAAAAATCGCCCCAATGATGGCCAATAATTACACATTTTGCTCCTGCACGAGCAATGAAGAAATCTGTTCATTGGAGAAAGCAGGTGCTGGGGCATCATGCTAATAGTCAATGTGTGCCACAGTAATTAGCCATTGCAATTGCTAAAATTAACAATTAGCTAACATGCAATTCTCTTTTTGCAGGCTGCAGTTTACTTTGTATAATCCTTGTATGTTCTTAGTAATTATTCTGACAGCTTATTATTTTTATTTTTTCTGGTTTGAACACAGCTTTAACATTTGAATCAGTCTACCCAAATGTTCAACAGGCAGTATGAAACAACTGCTTCACTAGGCAATTTCTAAGGAACAAATTTGTTTTTATTCTCAACTTTGTATTGTTCAAGAAATACACAATCCTTTTGTAGAGTAAGAACTTCTCATCTTATTTGAGAGCTTGGGACCACAGGGAAGGTCTTGAGTCTTTTTGACACTGGTAGAACATAGAGGATCATCCCAACTTTTCAGAAAAATTAGTATGAATGATTCTCTGCAACTTGGTTTCCAACCATTGCTTCATGACCAGTGGTTGTCTGTGGAGCTGTTGGTGGCAGTCTGTGGAAACTTGGCAGGTCACAAAGTTCTAATTCTATTAGTTACTACTGTCAGCTAAATAACACAAGAAGAATCACGGGATATACCAAGATCTCTATGATTTTCATGTGAAAATGTGGTTATGTTATCCCTGGAGCTCTTTGATTTACAAATGTCTTCACATTCTACTAGGAATTCTTCAGATTCATCACTAGCGTGTTTCATATTGTAGAAATAAAAAGAAACCTCACACCAAAACCCACCACCCAATCTCACTGTGATAGTAAGGACTACCATGCACAAACTAATGGTATGTCCTCATCTTGAATACTGTATGTTGGTCTTGCAAGCCATCTCAAAAGAAAGTAACAATAGACATAGAAAATAAATTCAAGAAGGATGAGCTATGGTGTGGAACGGCATTTGAATTGGGAAAACTAAACAGATTGAGCAGTATGGAAAATATTCCTGACTGAGATATAGTAGTGGCTTAAACTTTTCAGGTGGTATGGAGAAAGTGAGTGAAGAAAACTAATTTCATCTTCTAAAAAAATAGTTGAGGCATCCAACCAAATTGAGGGGCAGTAAATAAAATCACCCAGTTTAAAAGGCTGAAAGAAATAACTTCTTCTTATGATGCATAATTAAATTGTGGAACTCCTTGCCACAGGAGAGCACTGGGGCAAATGGATGAAAGAGTAAATGTAGGTAGGTCCCAAGCAGTACCCATGATTTACTCAAAAGTCTCTGAAACTGTCAGGATATACAACTGTATTGCAGGAAAGCTCCATCCACACATACATGGCTTTTTCTTGAGCATCTTATGCCTCATTCTAAACCATCATTACAGAAAGGTTTCCAGAGCTAGATTGAACTTTGGGTTGACGTGTTCTAGTCATCTTTCATTTCACAAATTGTATGAAAATTTCAGTAAAGTGCTACCACAAAGATTCTGAAGATTTGTTGTCCTGGGTTGGCTATATGATGCCTTTATCCCCAATCATCTGCTCTGTTTAGGCTGGATGATAAGTGTAGCACCTTTAAGATTTGTTCAGAGAGCGAAGGGGGGAGAGAAGAAGCGCGGAGTTTGTTATCAGAAACTGCACTCGCTTCCCTGCATCCTGCTGCTGGACTGTGTTGTCTTCGGATGGACAGACAGCAGGACAGAGCTCTCCTTTGCTTTTAGTTAGTTTTTAGCTAGCTGAGGCAGAGAAGTTCCCTGGACTGTGGGTTTTCTTTCACTTTGGACCTTGGTAACCCTGCTCTGGACTGAACACCCAGAAGAGCAGCAGCAGCTCGCACCTGTGGCCGCTGGGCCAAGCCTGGGCCGCTGCGTTTGCAGGCCTGAGGGACTGAGAGAGACTGAGAGAGACTGAGAGAGACTGAGAGAGACTGAGAGAGACTGAGAGAGACTGAGAGAGACTGAGAGAGCCGGGCCACAGCCACGGAGGGACTGAGAGAGACTGAGAGAGACTGAGAGAGCCGAGCCACAGGCACGGAGGGACTTTCTGAGTTTGTAATCTCTTTTGGAGTGGCAAGAGGTTTTATGGTTTCATATTGTTCATTATTTCTTTGTTTGTACTAGTGAATGCTTTGCCTGTTAAATAAATAATTTTTTCCACTTTTCTCCTAAGGAATTTTTTTTTTTCCCGAGCCAGTGACTGGGAGGGGCCATTTTGGATTGGTTTCTCCCAGAGTAAACCCTCCTGAGGTTTCTTCCTAATTTTTGGCTCTGAATCAGAACCAATACATTTGTATATTTTCCCTACATATCCAGGTCAAAATTCAGCTCACATATAAATCTGTGCAACTCAGTTGACATCGATGAAGGTTGAAGTGTTTTCATAGACAGATGATGCCCTGTTTTTCTTTGTGATTTTTTTAGTAGTAGTAGTAGTAGACGGGTAGAGATAACTGGACCCACTGAAAATGCTGATAGCTTGCTAACCAGAAGGGATATATTCTCCTCCAGAACCTGCATAATTCCAGGGACTCCAGTGGAATTCTTCCCAATTTTATAGGTGTAAGTGAGATGATAATAAGGCTCAGGGAATTTATGTAATCTTCTGTAATCAGTGTGGCATCTGTATCTGGCACCAAACCAAGAGCAGCTTTTTAAACACTTCTTTAAAGCTCTTCCATGTTTTAAAAATATTTTAAAATGTGATTTGCTCCTGTGCATGCTAACCAGCAAAGCCATGTTAGACAGAAGTAATATGTCTCAGCAACTGTAGTTTTTTACCTTAGTCTTCAGTAAAAAAGCTGAACACAGATGGAGTCAGAAAGCAGCAACAAAAACATTCTCTGAGATCAGTGTGATTTTCCCAAAGAAGACAGTGAGCAGAATGCCACAAGGTAGGAGAGAGAAACTAAACTACAGCATCCAAGCTTTTAGTTAAGACAATAAAGGCAGAAGGATCAGTTACAAGAGTCAGGATCTCAGTCAGGCATATTTTGGCTCTACCCAGCACACTAGGCTCAGTAGTTCTGTGACTTCCATGCAATATTACAATCAGTACTAGAAAACAACTAATGAAAATGAGAATGGAAAATGTATACCATTTCTGAGGAGCTATCTGTTATTGAAGGTAATATTCTTGATGATCATAACCTCTGTGGACTTCAATGAAAATATTTTCATATATTTCAGATGAGAAAAAAAACTCTAGAGTCTCATAAAGAATTAGCCACTCATGGGTGGTTTAAGTATCTACATCAAAGAGGGCAATCATCCAAGTTTATATCTTAAAGCCACAGGCACTCCATGACTTAAGAGACTTAAATTTTAACTGGAAAAAAGTCTGTGCATATTTCGATTGCTGTTTTTATCATGCTGAGAATCTTTCTGCAGTCAGTGATAAGCAGAAGTAGTAGTAAGCTGAGCTCCATGGTGGCCCATGACATAGGTATATCCTCCTGCAACCTCTTTGGGGCGAAGGGCAGCACACAGGAGAATGTGATTTTGACTCTGCTAGTCAGGGTTAATGAAGGTTCATAAACTTATGTTTCAGTTTCACCACCAAAAGAAGAAGAACTTTTATTAGCACACAAAGTGATGTGTTGTGTAGCTGAGGAATTGATACACGCCTTTTTTGCTGCTTCTGATATAAAAGTAGAAAACTGTCTCACAATGGATTTTCTCCCTGGTACAATTTTTCCCAGTCTAGTTCAACAGGAGATATGTGTCAGAGACAAAAAGTTTCAAATAGATTCTGGCCCTTGAATTTGGTTTCCATGGGTAAAAGTTCATTGTGCATTTTCACAGATGCTTCTGAAGATTAGGAAACTTAAATTAACTAGAAAAGATAAGACTTTTAGCTCTTCAGTGAATTATACCTGTTATACCTAAACTACAAAAATACTGTCGTGGAGAGGGGACTTAGGACTTCTTCAGCTTGTGCAATTATTCTGAGTGCTAGGCTCAGTTGTCATGCATCTCACCTTCCTTCTCTCTGTCCTAGCACACTTTCAGTTCTTTTCTAAATAGTGAACATGAGTACATGCAGCTGTCTTTTGTACAGAGGCCTTCATGTGGTCAGAAGGAAGGTGTGGCCCTTGGCAGGTTCTTTACTGGGTGCTAAGAGGTCAGAATCCTGGACCACCCTGCAGCATATACGACTTTGTGGACCTAAAGTATAAAACTTGGTTATTTGAACCCAAGAGAGTAAGATTTGGAAGAAAATTTAGGAAACTATTTCCTCTGTAAGTCCCCCAAGTAAGCAGAACAGAATATTTCACTGGAATGCATTTAACTACAAAATCACCTTAGTGACAACAGCATGTTGGGTCTTGAATTCATTAGTGAAGTATCTGTTAGTTGTGATGCATCCCATGCAGTTTGTTCCCCAGCAAGCCCTACAAATAAAGGGGAAAACTAGAATCACTTCTGATCATTGCTCCATTATCATGTTCCACATAATTTTGTTGTGAATTAAATGCCATATCTCAGTCCTGGTGGAGACGAAGGAGAGGAAATTAAAAGCTTAAGCTTGCATAGCACTTAGAAGATTTCTCTGATTTGGGGAAAATTCATCATTTTAACACAGCAATCTACCTTTATGTGTATACTTTATTGATATAGATCTGATCAGATCATCCTCATTAAAGCATCTCAAGTTTCTTCAATAGCACACAGTGGTCCAAGTGATGGGCTCTAACATGCTATTAGGAGGGTTCAAGTAATATCATATTAGAATAATTGTTTTTATACTACTCACATTTAGTCCAATCTGATATAATGGTTGCAATTGGAGTATCATCAGACACTAATCTTACTTCTCAGTAGCTGCTGATACTTTTCTGTGAGAATTCCTGCTTAAAAATGTTCATTTTGATGACATTTGGGATGACCTGAAATTCACAATGAATTAAAGATAAGTCACAGCTGTTCTATATTCCACTGCAAAAACTTTGAAATCAGCAATTTCTAGATCATGAAAGATTATGAGCTATTGAGTTTAAAATTGATCTTCGGACTAAACTGAATATGACCACTGTTGTATCATAGTCCTTTTCAGAAAAAAAGAAAAAAAATTATCATATTCAGGCAATTTGCTGATATTTACTCATACTCATCTTTATAGTAAGTCAGCAAAAAGTACCAATAGAGCATTAGAAATTTCAATTTCTGGCACACAGGACAAAACATAGATTTTTGAGATCACTTGGTGCCACTGGTGCAACATGAAGCTTTAGGGCAAAAGCAAAACTTTAGGCTTTTGGACCTCAGCATGGCTCACCTGGCAATGAAACTTCAGTTTCTTGTTGAAATAAAGTATAGGTTCTCAAGATATGAATCAAGAAAGTTGATGGACTCACAGGGGAAAGCTTCTGAAAATCAATAAGAGATTTACTTTTGGCTTCAACAGGCTTTGGATCAGGCTTAGGTCAAGATCTTCCGTTACATGAATGATACATGGCTGATCTCTCTGTGAAAGACACATATCAAGGACACGAAATCATGATTCCTTAGACTCTGCAAGTAACCTAAATGCCTATATTTAATTTCATTTTTACTGGATCTCAATACAGGGGCACAAAATACAAAGCTAAATAATCTCCAGAACCAAGACAAATTACAGAACAATTAAGTGTATTTTATTTTACCATCATACCTGTTAAAGATGTACTAAGATACACCTTTATATATATACATATACTAAGAAATACTAAAGATATACTAAGATAGACATTTTTTAGCTAAGAATGTTAAGACATTTGAAATTAATTATAATTTAATAACATCAACTATGTTATATAGCGTTTTCCTTTAAAAGGAACAACACTGTTAATTAAATGGACTCATTTTTTGTAAACCAAGGTGGATGTAAAAGGTAATGGTCTTCAGAATATGCATAGTATGGAGTAAATCTCTTGCAGCAAAAGGACAAATATATTGTAAGCTTCCTTATTTAAAATGCTGCTGTATATAAACCAAAGCATATAAAATTGTATTATGTTTCCTTATATAGAGACATCTAATCAAACAAGAGTGAATCTACTGCCAACCACTCCATACTGTTTTGTGCTTTGACAGTAAAGGAAAGCCAAGTTTTCAGCCTGGGTCTAGCCTGACTCAGGCCGTAACTTGTGAGTCCTGCTATTCTAACCCTTTCTCTTGATCTGCTTTTCAGCATGTCTTAGAGTACACAGCTCAAAGCAGCAGGGGAGTTTCTTAGCAAAGGGCCACCCACTTGCATATTATTCCTTCCTTGCCTGTGACATGACACAAGAACAAAGTAGACATTAACCGCTACATTAAACCCAGAAGGAAAGTAATCAGTAACCTGTTATTCCCTTAATAAAGGGAAACACATGCAGTGTGAAATCCAGAAGACTAATCAATAGCCCCAGACAATGCAATGTGCCAAACAAATTGCAAATCAATTAGAATCCTTGTTTTCTTTGAAATGGTTCACTATACCTAAAGCAATTACTCGTTCATTAGACCTAATTTAACAGCATGACTGCCCTAGCAACAACTGGCAGCGTCTGGCTATCAAATGGAAGAATGGCAACTTATTTCTGTCTGTCTGTGAGTCTAACGCCAATCAAAAAAAAAATTGAATTCCTTTATATAAGAAAAGTTCTCATTAATGGGTAAAATATTTCTGTGAAAGAAGAATCAAGTATCCGGTTTGGTTTGGTTGAGTTTGTTATTGTTAACTAAGTAAGGGAATAGATGCAGACTTCGTATGAAGAAATTCTGGAATTCTTAATATGTTTTAGTAAGTTCCAATGCTAAGATATGCAAAAAAAAAAGGAGGGGAAGTTTTATACATCCTTCCATAAATCCTTCAAGATCTGGAAAAAATTAAGTCCTATATATGTTTGCATCAGCAGCATGTTTACCACAATTGCAATGGCACAATAAGATTAGCATGGTCCAGCACAGGATGATACAGATTTGCTAAATGGTCCATAATCCCTTTGATGGGCTCAGAGGGCATTCAGCATTTGATACAAACCCTCCCTATTGTCTTCCCTTGGCATTGGATCAGGCCTCTAATACCCTAACTACAGGTTTAAAGTGACGTTTTGATATTTTGTTTCCTGCTCTATTCAGTGTTGTATGGCAATAACGTAGACACATGGGCCTTTAGAGATTTTTAAAAAGCCTTTAAGTTTTTAATATGTGTTCCTTTTTCCTCCCTGCAAATCTAAAACTCGTGAAAACAATTTTTTCCTCTTCCTCTGCTGTGCTGCACAAAAATCTTGAGATGAAAGGGATGTACCCAAAATGGTACAGTTGGCAGGAAACCACCTCCAGGAGAGGGGACTAGATGCCTTGTCATGCTTGTAGTACGGATATTTCTAACCCTTACAGTGAATAAAGGCCAATAGGAATGTTTCATACCTTTAGCAGTTGGTACCAAGGGTGTTTTCAGGACCTAAAGACAGGTCCAGAGTTAGCTATGACTTCCTCCTTTTCGCTCTAATTGGAGCAATGTACTGCACTGTCAAGTACACCTAGGATTAAGACAGTGCAATAACAAAATGTTCGGGATCAAACCCCCTACAATTTTAGCCTGTAAATTTTAACCACTGTGGAAAAAAAATGCTTGCCAATAAAGTTATTTTTAATGGTCATGATTTGAAACCTTTATATTGTTTATTGACCTTTAAGGATGTGACATTCTTCTATAAAAATCCTTGTAAACTCTTCAGTGTATATATATGAGCATATATAAAAATATACATAGCCTAAATATATATAGCCTATACATATATAGACTAAATATATATGTATATATTTATAGCCTCAGTTGGAGCATATTTTTGTATTAATTGAAGTAATTTCTAATTTCTCGCAGATAAAAAACCCTTCAAAATTATTTTAGAAAGCCTTTAAACATTTTGAGTCTATATTTAGTGTCAAGTTGATTTAATTACTTTTAGAACAGCTGCTGTTACAGGGAACTGGAGCTGTTAAAACTGACCGTAAGTATTTATCTGGAGATATTCAACTTCAGTGTTCAGCCTTGTAGGCCTGCTAGACTTTATCCTTCTGCGTCTTGCCATCCCTCCTGGCAGTGCAATACTCTCCCCCAGTGCAGAGAGTATTAGTGAGATGATATTTTAATTTTGAGAGAATAATGTTTCTCTGGAACTTTGTCTCTTGTTTTTGAGGTCATCAAGGGCTGCTCAGGAGATGGAAATGTAAGAGGTAAGTGCAGTAATCACTTACTGCAGTAAGTATAATAAACAATCACAGTTCCATATTTTACCATAAATACTTTGCATCTGCATCTAAACGCATAGTTGATGTTTTGCTGTAAATTCAGAGATGACTCATTGTTCCTAACATCTTATACGGACCCAAAGCAGTTGAGCTTTGTCTGCTGGATCTTAATCTGGTATTACAGACCCAAGCAATCCTTAGGGTTGCAACTTGGCTAGGAAGCACGAATATGGAGATCCTGTCTGAAAGACTTGGGACCACTGCATCCAAGTATTCCTGAATCTTCTGGGATTTCTAAAGGCCAGTCTTTACCTTGGAGCACAGACTAGTGAGTCATGAAAGGCACCTTAAATTTAAGGAATATGAAATGAACCACCTATTAACTTATATCCTTAATATTTTCCATAAAAGTAAGACTTCATGCTCTCACTTTGATGGAAACCTTGAACATATGTTCACCTACATTTTTTTTTCAAAACAAAATAGCCACTAGGCAGTGGACATATAGTTCATATCCTTGTATCTCATTAGAATCTATGTGACTTAAGACTATGTACCAGCACTCTAGTGTACCAGCACTCTATACTCTTGATGTACAGTCAATTGTGCCTTTTCATTTCATGGGATCACTTGCAGGTGAACTCCGTATTTTTTGTATTTATCAGATTTCAGGCATTCATTAGATTTTAGCACTGCTCTGTTTTGGAATCGAAGTGTTCTGTAGGTGGCTCTGTCACTTCCTCAGTTTGGCACAGATTTTGAGGTAAGGCCTGAGAATATCTGCCAACTGTCTCCATGCCATGGCATCAGAGTGAGGGATCTGCTTTTTTGGCAGGTCTAGTCCTGAGTTCCTTTATCTTTCCTTGGTTCCATGACCTGGTTGGTGGGAAACTCCAGACAAACAAAGTGTAGACCAGGGAAACTCACTGTGTATTTGATCTTGTGAGGATGTTTCTATGTGCAGTGCCCTGACACCTAGTGGATTACATTTAGACCTTCCAAAAACCTCTGAGCAGATGACACTTTGGAGTCTCTGTATGTCATATAAAAGGGCAGAGGCATATACTGGTCAAGGTGATGAACATACTATATGTGGAAAGCACCCACACACAAACATTAAGGGTAATTATTGCTTTTTCTTCTTGTTCTTTTAATAACATGTCATATCAATTTTACAAACTTGAGTAGGAACCAACACTTTTTGCTCTGCAATTACAGGTGCATTATTAAGAGCTGTGATAGACAACTTGAAATGACTGCAGTATATTTGCTTTTTGGGCTATACATATAGCTACTCCACTTCCCATGCCAGAGGTAACCACCCCTTTATCAGTTGTTTCAGAAATGAATATATGTTTGTGCCTAAGATAATATTATCTTCTTATCTTATCTTCTCATCTTACCATATCTTTCAGCATCTCAGCTTCAAACTCTGCATTATTTCTAAAGACAAGATCAATTCCACCACAATTAAGCTGCCTAATAGTGATGCACCTGACCTGCCAGTCTTTTTGCAGCTATGGAAGACTGTCAAGGAATTCCAAACACATTTAAGATAATCGAGACCCACACTGTGCAAAGTGTGCATTTCATATTTAGATTAGTAGCAGATGATGCTCATGATATCCACAAATTATCCATACATTTATGATATATAATGTTTAGTTAGACTCAAAGATTTGGTATTAGACTACAGCTTCCCTTGAAAAGTAATACACCCCTGCTTGTATTTAATTTTTTTTTTGAGGGGGGGAGTTAAGAGTGGTGCTGGGGAGGATATAACTGGAATATCTTTTTATCTTTCAAAATAAACATTTTCTCTAGAGGACTTAAGAGTAACTCAGGACATTATTTTCAAATAACAAAGCATTTGTCATCTTTGTCTAACTTTACTCGGTATAGTTTAAGACAATTACTCAGTTGTCACAGCTAAGTATCAATTTTCTCATTCATGGTTGGCAATGCACACATAGGGGGCAATTGGATTTCTTTGTTGTCTGTTTGTTACAAGGGTAATAGGACTACAAGGGATCTCAAGATGTCCTCACACTGATCTTCCAGCCCCAAGGCAGAATCCACTCTATCTTGAAGTTGATTAGGCAAGGAAATGTAATCTGTGTTTTGTGTTCTGGTAATTAAGCATTTTACAAAGATGTGGCTGTGGCTAATCTGAAGAATGACTATGCATATACATATGTATGCCGTGATGAGGCATCTCTCAATGCAAGAAAGAACTGGTCCTAATAGGGCCGCACATGTTCCAGTCAATGCATACCTAACAGTTATATTGATAATGTATGAGTAAAAAGGGGATGGGATTCATCCTCTCATAGTGGCACTGGTTCAATAGTGAAAAAAACTTACTTCAGTGTCTCAATGGACATACGTAAAGAAGAATCCAGAGAGACAGAATAAAGAGCATTCAGAAAGAGACTTTACTCTTTAACACTTTTCATATAATTCTACTCTTTATAAAAGGCTGTTTTCAGGCTATTGAAAGGGCTTCTTCCAGGCTATTGACAGGGCGATGACAATCACCCAAATTGTCCTGTTGAATTAATTCCCTACACTAAAACTATTTATTATTTCCTACTATGTAATTGGGGACTGAATAGCAAAAAGTTCATATTTTTTCAAAGCTTTTACAGCATGCTTCCTCATCTCTGTTGGAATCTTTATTATACTCAGTATCATAGTGAGGCCACTTTGTCATCTTTGAAAGGTCATAGAGACCAGAGGGATGTCCATGATGACTGGAGAAGGGCAAATGCTGAATTCATCTTCAAAACAGGGGCAATCTGGGAAAGTACGGGCCTTGTTTCAGTCACCAGAACAATCACAGAATGACTCCTCCTTGAATGAATATATAGATGTAGGAAGATAGTGGTTATTGGAAAGTCAGCAGTTAAAATCATGCTTTTCCAAATTGCTTTTGATGATGAGATTACTGGATCTGTTGATGAGGGGATGTCATTTATCTCATCTTTGTCAGGACCTTGGACAATCCCTCCAACATACCTGTGTCTGAGGTGGAATGTTAGGGTCTAGATTGTCGAACTAATGGCTGAGTAAATAACAATTTGGGTGATCAGGCTCAGCTGGTAGTGATTAGTAAGTCCTGCTCTCTCTGGAGGCTGGTTACAAATGGAGTACAACAGGGATCTCTCATGGGACTGGTCCTGTTAACCACTTCTATCAATAATCCAAAGCAGACAGTAGAGTGCTCTCTCATTAGGTGTGAGGAGACACCGAGCCAGCAGGACCACTTGATGCATTTGAGAGCAGGGCTGCCACCTGAAAGAACCCAAGATGGGCTGGAAGAAGAAGCCAACATTACAAAATTCAACATGGACATGTATAAAGTCCTGCTCCAGGAAGAAAGAGTCCCTTGAAGCAGTCCCTCTGCTCTCCAAGTGAGCTGGTGGTCTTGTGGGCAGTGAGCTGAACATGAGCCCTCAATATGTGATCCTGTGCAAGAACATCCAGGGCAATAGTCACAGAAGCACAGCCAGTACACTGGAGAGTGATTATTCCCCTCTACTCAGCCCCCAGAGACCACATCTAGACACTCTGTCCAGCTAAGGGAGCACCAGTAACAAGAAAGGTGATGATCAGCTGGAGGGAGTTCAGCGAAGTGCCACAGAAATGGTCAGAGGTTGGAGCATTTGCCCTGTAAGGAGAAGCTGTGTCTCTAGGGCTTGTTCAACCTGAAAAAGGGACAGCTTTAGGGATCTAAGAGCAGGCCCCCCATATCTGCAGGGAGGGCATTGTTTCTCTGGACTGACCTACCAGCTGTACATCAATAGTCTCTGGTATGGGCTTTGGGAAGAACACCTGTCAGCCTCATGGCACATGGTGGCACTGGGAGCATCATTCATTGTATAGAGGAGGTGGAATTTGGGTAGTTCTGCCATGCAACCAAAATAACAACCTACAGGAAAAGCAATCAATTAAACAGATCAGATTAAAAAAAAAAAAAAAAAAGAAGAAGAAGATGGGAAAGGATGAAGAGAAGGCATTGATCAGTGATTAGAGTAAAAGAGCATTTTAGAATTAAAAAAAGCGTATTTTGAATTAACAAGCAATGAAGAAAATGTTGAACTAGTACACAGGGAAAGAATACCTCCACAAACATCAAGGTAAATTAGCTCATAACAAATCCAAAGTGATCACCAATTTAGTAAATCAAACCCCCACTTTGGAAGACTTCATATGTATTCTGAAGTCTTCAGTTTTATTTGTTTTTAATTTCCCCTGTTCACTGCAATTAATAGAAGTGAAGGGTGCTTAGTAATTCACAGAAGCTCCCAAACAATTTGAAGGATTGACACTACCACAAACTTTCTGAGAGATTTCGGGTATCTGGGCAAAGATTCTTATTTGAACACATCTTAAAGGTGTGCTCTTTTGCCCAGGACAGAAGTAATTTGAAAGCTCTGGAAATTTATAATCCATATTCCAAAGATACAGGATATGACAATCCACCATTAAAAATACTGCACTATAAAAAAAGGTAAAATATTTACCTGAGACAAAAGCAAGATCATATTTTGTTCTGTTTTCAGAGTATCTGAGCCCTACATACCTACACATCACCTTCATTATTGTTGCAATAAACATTATAACAATATAAGGCAATTTACTCCGGATTCCTGGATAAGAAGTGAACAGTACTTTCAAACTAATTAAAATAACTCAATCTAATGCAGATTACATCTGAGAATCACAGATAAAAACTACTCACACAAATGAATCTCAGTTTAGAGCCATTACATTTTATATGCTTAGTAGGAAAGAATTTTACTGTTTTCACAAAAATGTGGTCTACACACAGGTGTATGAAGAAATGATCTGTGATAATAAGGAACCTCCATGCAGCTGAAAAGAGTATAACAACTTTCTGTTCCTAAGATTGCACATTTACATACACTTTTTCAAAATCTATGCATATTTGTACAAACAAATTATTCATGTTTTTACAAAATTATATATTTAAAATATATGTTCAGGCTTTTGAGTGCACTTAACATTTTTGTAAAATGGTGCATAGAGAATTAAGGCAAGAAACTTCTTCACCACTATTTTTAAAAACATTGGTTATTATGAGCAAGTTTATTATGAATTTTTTAACTTGGTTTTGTGAATTTTCCTGTACCAGTAACATTACATGAAAAACCTAAAATCACTGTGAAAAATTCAGGGTGATTTGAGACAGCTGTCTGGTAGCAGAGCCCTGACTTTTGAGAATCAGTCTACGCATTAAAAGAGAGGAAAAGTTCAGCTTAAGCATAATAGTGAAAACTAAGAAGCTGGGAGGTTGCAACATATCAATGAAGATAGAAGCAATGAGGTTTTATTTATACACATCCTATTTGTTTCCCTCTTAAGACAATTATTTAAATTGTCCCCCAGCTTAAAAAAAAAAAGAAAGAAAATATTATAATAGCAAACTTCAAGAGGTGCTCTCTCATTATAATCTTGCCCATACTGCCAAGTCAGTCAACATTTATGACAAACAGCATTTATGGCACCTATCACAATGCTTTAAATGGCTTTTTCTAGCAAGAGACTCATCAAAAATGATTAAGGAGATTTTCTACATGTGATGTATTTCTCTTTATTACAGCCCATGCTTCAGAGACCTGATTACTGGTAAAGCACAGATAAAAGCTATAACAGAATGGTGGTCAAACAAGTGGAGCCTATAAAGTATGCACTCCTCTTTTGTTTGCTGCTATACAAAAAGTGAATAGACAAGCCCTTTTGCAAACTTGCAGAGAACCAACTTTTTCCCTACCCCCCACTCCTGGGAATAAGCCATTTTAATTATTGAAGTTTTTTTGTTTAATCTTCCACCAACAAGTAATATGAATATTTTATACAACACTGATGAATGCTTAACTAATACAGTTCTTCATACAAATGCAAACTTCCTTTTTACTGGCCTCTGGTGACTATGCATCTAGTGCCAGAGTGGCATCATTCAGCTCCAGTTGCTATAGCATTTTCAAGAACCTCTCTGTTCTTGTCATAAATTATCTTTAAGTGAAAAAAGCTCCAAGGAGGTCTGCAGCAAACTGTATCATATAATGGATTTCTAAGCTTTGGTAGAAAACACTCATCTTACTTATATTCTTCTACCATCGATTGTTTAGTGACCCTTCTTTGGGATACAGATGAGCATAACCCTGAAAAATGTTTGTGTTGTCTTTCTCTTGTTGGCAGCCTGCAGCCTGCATGATCTAATAAATATTGGCAGGACCAAATGAAATAATATAGAAGAGCTTCTCTTCTTTAAAGTCCATAGACCAAGAGACTCTTGTCACTTGTTAATATCTCCATCAAACAGTGAAGTGTTAACATATGTGATACGACCACGCAATCAAGTAAGGACCGATTTGTTGACTAATTAAACCAACACAACAAGCTCTTTAGCACCTACAAGTGACAAGTTTAGAGCAGGCAAGTGGAAACTCTCAATTGAGTCCCCTTTTATGAGACTATCATGCCAAATTCAATTCTGACTGAGTAGTATTTGAATGTACTTGACTTCCACTATGTGCTGACATGCTTACAATAATTCATCATGTGTGACAATAGCCCAATATTAGAGATTTATGATATATACAAAACAGTTACAAATGAAATGTAGTCCTAACATGTGTCTGCTTTACTTATCCACAGCCTATTGATATTATAATTAATGGTCAATTACTTAGGGATAGAGAATAGAAAATAGTCATTACCAGTTTCAGTCATCATCTGTTTTTGGCAAATTCTGGAAGTAAATGAAACCATTTTCATAGTGTTTGGCGGTTGCAGGAAAGTACACTGTTGCTCACTGTTGCAAGAAGGAATGGGTTTGCTCTCTGTTTTACAGTTGAAGAGTTATTTTAGGAACATAGTATTTATTTTGTTATTACCATAATGTAGGTAAGTTTTGAAAAGTGCATCTGGGAAGAAGAAAATACAGTGAACACTGCATGAGAATATTTTACAGAGATTTCTAGCACTGGCCAATTTTACACACAGACACACACTCAAAGCCAACCATCAAAGCAATTTCAAAATGTAAATTCAAATTATTTTCATTGGAAAAGTAGCACTTCCTGTTGACCTTTCACAGTTTTAGGTCCTGCTTTAATAACAACAAGATTACTGTGAGTCTAATAGTCCTGTTCATGGGGGAGTTCAAACCACTGGGAAAAAGAGATCTGAGTCACTTTTGGGCCACTGATTGTGCAAATGGTTATAAATACTCTCCTTTTAAACTTTAACAGTTTCACTGAAATCCCTGAGGTTATTGATATGCTATTGATATATGTTGTAGTGTTGATATATTGCAGTATGTGGACCCTTGTCTTTAACAAGCAGCAACAAAAAGCCCAGACACTTTCAGGTTCTTGGAATGCTCATTCCAAGATTCAATCTACTTCTCAATAAACTTTCAGCCTTGAGGGAAATGGGGGCTTTCCATGGTCAGGAGAGATTCACATACCAAGGAAAGTATTTTCAGGGAGGAATCAGATGGTAGTCCCCTTCTTAAGCTCCCAAAGAGAAAAATGTGTAGAAGAGGCACTTTCCTGGCTCACCTGTTGAGTCCAATTTGTAGGCCAGAGAAAAAGTCTCCCTTAGCTCAGGATCCTCAGTTATAAGCCTTCCCTTTTAAGAGTATACTTAAAAATGAAATACAGTTAGGGGGTTTGGTCTAGAGGAAACCTCATCTTCAACACACACTTTTTGATAATTGCTCAAGTATGGAAATGAAGCCAGGAAGATAAAAAAAGGAACTCAAAACAAGCAGAGGTAAACTCAGTAATGTTTCCATTTTAAAGACATGTTTTAACTACTGACCTGGTGTGGAATGCACCCTGTAAACAGATTGTTGTACCAACACAAATGGTGTAGGCAGTCTCTTGGTTTGGGTATTGGCATGCCTGTGCTTGAAAGAAAAGAGGAAAAATGAGAAATAACCTTGGATTTATATCTGGCAAATGGCTCTAACTGTTAATTTCAGCATTGATATTTGCAGAGTGTTTTGACATCATCAGTTGGAAGAACTGCAGAATATTTTTTTCTGCCTCAGAAGCTGGCAGGGACAAAAGGACTTCTTTCCAACCCCAGGGGATAATAATTTCAGTAATCCCATTCATACATTGCTGCTAAGCATCTATTACCAACTAAATTTTTAATATGAGTTTTTAAATGTCTTTAAAAGTATAAGGTTTGTGCCTAGATGTAAGTGCATTATTTTTCAGTATTCTCAATTCACTTTAAAATTACAAATCCAAATAACTAAAAAACACTAATCCATCAAACATATAAAAATAAATTGTCATATTTTATATAATAATGATCTGGAATCTAGATAAGCATACTTTATTTCAGAAATACAGTCATTTATATTTGGAAAAGAAAAGGTTTGATGCAGTTCTCATTGATACTAGTACAAACAGAGCAACAATGTATCACTGAACTCATACAAACCAACTCCAAGTTTAACATACAAATTCATTTAGATATTTTATTACCTAAAAGCCTAAAAGCATTAACTAAAAATGCAATTATTTCACTAACCTTAAAGAAGACGAGATCTTATAGACTTATGTTGATACCTGCATCTCCAGAGGAATCAATGCAATTTCAACAAAAGAATTGTATCACATTCAGTTGTTTCATATAATGCCATTGAAATGTAAGAGGTTCACAAATGGTTGATTAAATTTAAGTGGAAGAAACACAATGAGAAAAATTCATCACTGATGTAATTCTGTTGTCTCCTGCAGTTCCACCATGAATTGATAGGACCCATGACAGTCTGAGCTTTTTCTGCACTGTGACAACTGAATTAGCTAAATCAAAATCCTTTAAATTCTAAAAAATCCCAACAACCAAAAATCCAATCCCTGCCCTCATATAATACAAATCAAATAGAATTAAAGAAAAATACATTGAAATAGCATTAAGAATTTGATTTGCTAAGACAAGAACATATACAGAGGAAGATCCATCACTAACATCTACCGTAATCATTATTGATCTTGTAGGTCACATCAAAAGTGTTTCAAATCCATCTAAAGATACCAGG
Organism: Irena cyanogastra; assembly: GCA_013397155.1. Lineage (NCBI taxonomy): Eukaryota > Metazoa > Chordata > Aves > Passeriformes > Irenidae > Irena > Irena cyanogastra. Next base: position 630,366 of record VWZV01012926.1, on the reverse strand, counting down.
TGCATGATAAAACTACTGATATTATTGAGACAAACCTACCATCTTTTTTTTCTTTCTTTTTCTTGTCTTTAGGGAAGAAGAGAATAGGAGTTTGTTATAGATTTTCAACTGAATTCTTGAAGACTATTTCTAAAAGAGAAGTCAGTATTACTATGACTGCAGATAGACATTATCTCACAGAGCTGGGCATTTAATATCTTTTCATAATTTATCATATGTAAGATCCATCAGTTGCAGTAGCAATTACAGAGATGGATCAGTAAAGAATATCTAGGTATATTCTATAGTATTTATGTTTACAGTGGCACACGTGTGTTTATTAAGTGAAGCTGTTTTGAAATGCAGCTAATACTAGGGCTTCTTGCACCCAGGCTATATTTGTTGTGAAAATGAATATTCGGTTTTCCTCCCAGGTACCTCAGAATTGTTCAAAATTTTATTTCTAAGGAGGAATAAATGCTGAAACCCAATGCTGAAACTCATTGAACTACATCTTTCTTTTTCATACAAAAGGCATAACCTACTTTTATCAGAATAGAATTTGCATACTAGCTCCATCAGCATGGTTTTGGTAATCATACAAATAGCTGCATTCAGTTATTTATTCATTTAGACACTATAATTGGGAGACCAGAAAAGCTTCCGAAAGGAGAGATAAGATACTAGGAAAAAGCCCCTTGAATTTCTTTTATAATGAAGTCAGCAGATCTCTTAGTTTGTAGATAAATTATTGGATTTGAATGCAAAAGCCTCAGAGAAAAATAGTTCTGTGAATGTCAGAATTAGAGAACCTGGTTCTATGGTCTCTCTCCTGTGTTAGCCTTGATGTCTTGTGGCTTGATGGCTGATGTCGTCCCATGATCTTACTGGCAATGAGGACACTTATTTTGCACCCCCGCTCAGCTGCCTGCTTTCATGTATCTCCTACTCAGCTTGAATCTGAAATCGCTCTTTTAAGAATTCCAACCTTTCTGTATAATTTCATTGAAATTAGACTACATATTGAGGAATTACTAAGGGGAGTGGGGAGCAGCAGGAGGAGAGGCAGAGCAATTACACAAACCTTTTTCACCTTTAGAAAAAAAGCTAGAAGTCCCTCATATTATTTGGGCTTCTATGACCTCAAAAAGTCCATTTCTTTCATTTTTAATCAATACAGTTGAATCAATATTGGCATATTTTTGGATTATTTTCAATCCACTGTTTAAAAAGAACTAAATATTGAAGAAATTATTTAACCCATTTTCAGTAGCTGCACAGAGCTGTCCTGTGGAGTGGAAAAGTTACAAGACCAAAGCACATACAGAATGTTGCAAGTTCTTTGTCTGGAATTTTATGTAAAGATTTTTTGGGGTTTGGGGATAATCTTGGGACATACCTCAGTAAGAAATGAAAAATTCTATCAATAGGATCGTGGCTGAATGGGCATACTTGGCCAGAGTCTTGGAAGTACAATGATTTTTACTTTTAAGAGACAGAATTGTAGTGTGATCAAATTTGAGTAAGCTCATATTAGATCTGGACCAGATTTTTATTTCTGCTCCCAACTTGACTCAAAAATATTTCATAGTCTGTTTTATTTAACATCTGTATAAAACAAATATGTCAGATACTGGATTTTCCACTTTATTTTAGATACATAGTGCCTTGTAAAATTTCCTTATTCCATTTACGCCAGATTTGTACTTGGATAATGTATCAATTTCAATGAAAATATACCTAATTTTTATTGATAAAGATTAACTTCTGACAGGTTATGTTGGCAAATGGTCACCAGGAGTAACCACAAGTCAATGGGTAAAACTAAAGGTGTCAAATTGAACTATTAGTAATTTTTGTTACTTATAACATGCCAGTCTGAGGATGTGAACCTTTAAGTGGTGGATTTATGAACATACTGGACAGCTCTGCCTTGAAGAGTAGCAAGACCCACTAGAGGAGTGTTAGCTGTCTTATGTGGAGTGTTAGCTGTCTAATGTGACATCAACATCTCTGTCACAGCCCTAAATATCTTGGATATCTGCCTGCATTCCCACTTTGCTCTCTCTCTTCCCTTCACCACATGGTAATGCTGTACTGTGAAGCCTTGCCTGCCTTGAAATCAAAAGGAGAAACATGATTGACCTAAATGGTGGCTACAGTCTCTCTTCAGCTTAGCTCCACTCATTAAGGTCACAATCCACTCAGTCATGGGAGTCCTGTTGATTGGAATGGAGTTCATGTCAGCTGTGGATCTGGCCTAGTGATGTCAGTGATGTCAGCCACCTACAATGCACAAGCTATGTGCAGAAGCTTTGAAGGGGTAGTACCTGGGAAAAATGTTCTTCAGATATTAGAATAGATCTTGATCTGCTTTAGTTCTTATCAAAACAACACTTGTTTCATTTACATAAATTAAGTGAAAACAATAACTATGGGTGCCAAACACCATGTCTGTGACAATCTCAGCTCCTGAGGTGTCATCTCCATCGCTCTGTTTGGGCTTATCACTGCCACAGGAAAGGAGGACAAAGATAGCATTTCAGACAATGAACTTAAGATGTAAGCACAGGAACTCTCTGCACCAGTGTTACAGCAGCAGTAACCTTTGCCAGCAAGACTAAGGAACATCTGTGTGTGGTTACACTTGAAAATAGATCAGTAAGATTTGCCAGTGACATTACCCAGTACCTGCAGAGATGCTTGCTTCCTTAACTGAGGTCCAGCTCAATCCCACACCTGAAAAATAAATAATGCTTATGTAAATAACAACTAGAATGATATTCTATGGGCTGTGGTTTTGTGCTTGGGGTTTTTTTTTTAATTAGACCTTGAAACTCAATAACAGAACTCCTGTAGCCAAATGTATTTTTTTTTAGTAGAGCTGAGCCCAAGTTTAAAACCCTCCACCTCTGGAATCTTGAGCTGGAATATTATTTATGTCAAAAGTGGAAATTACTACAGTGATATGAATCTACCAACATGAGCCTTTCATCTCTTCAGTAGGATTGTTGGTTTCTGTTTAAGCAAAGGCCAGGGACTTGAACAGTAGGGATGTTCGAGCTCAGGACTCAGGTGCATTAGAATAAGCAGAGGATACTCAACAGTTTCCATTTCTAAAATATTATATTAGATTTTGTGAGACAAAGGAACCAATGTAGGACTCCAATCTACAAATCAATTAACATTCACATAGCAAAACACTTAAATATATGCTGCTACTGAGAGAAGAAATCCAGGATATTAATGTGAATTTAATTGCTCCTGTCCATTTGAATGTATCCAGCACTCTCTCCCCATTTTGTAAATGGAAATTGAGACAGAGGCTGAGCGATCCACTTCTGCACACAACAGTAGAAAACTATGTAAGTTTAAGACATTTCTTGTTCCATCTGTTCTCCCTTTTCCTTTGCCAGAGGTTGCTGCCACCATTGCAGGAAAAAAGGTTTGCTCATTCCCCAGCTGCTGCACTTCCTATTTCAGCCTCAGAGCAAACTTTGACAGCCATGAAGTTAACAGCCAAATTAGAATGGCTGAAGTACAGTCACATATTCTTTTTGCTGCTACTGAGACTGGGTTAGCTATCTGCGGAAGAGAGGCTAGGCAGGGAGCTCAGGGAGCTCACAGTGGTGATGTGTAAAACTACCCCAGCAACAATAACCAAAACTAACTCTCGGAGCTTGACAATCTAACTCCAAAAAGGGCAACTATGAGTCCCTCAAAGCTCAGGATTAAAATCCTCAAAATTCTTGCTTTTCCAGGAAAGTGCTCCGAAGAAACACATAATTTTCTATTTTCCTAGGTTTATAAGTGCCAGGCTGCCCAGTTTATCCATCTTGGTAATGGCAAACTACCCCAATATCCTAAGACTGATCAGGATCTACGAAGTAGTCCCCTGTCTGTCACACCTGGATCATCTCATAGAGCACACTTAATAGACTAAGGACTGCACAAACACAGTCAGGAAAGAGTACAGTGCCTTTCGTAACACAGAGGAATAGGTAGAGGATTTAGATACATGATGGGGGATTTTTGTTCATGTTCTTTCCAAGCTGAAGACTTCAAAGACAATCTCAAAGTACCAGAACGCCAAAACTTGTGTGGGCTTGTTGATGTCTCTCTGTGCTGTGATGGATAGCCACCAGACAAAAGCAGCATATAAAAAGACAGGATTCAATTCTTCAGCTCAGTGAACAAGGCAACACAAATAGTGGAGGAAAGCAGGTAGCTGGACTTTAACGCCTCCTCTGTTGGCTAGGTATGTATTTTATTATAGGAATTTACTTAAATTAAGTGCATTTTGTGAATAGAGTTCTGGTGAAGTCACAAGGGAAATCTATGGTGGACCTCAATGGCAAATTTCCAAGCTCAGCTAATGCCCCAAGCACTGGGTTGTGAGTTTTTCTGAGCAAGATTTTTACATCAAGACTATTCAGTAACCTTCAGTATTTCCCCAGATCATGGCCAGCATCTTCCAAGACACAGATCTTAATTGCTAAAGTTTAGCTAGAAAAGCAGAAGAAACCTATCATGTTGTTTGTCTTCATTGAATTAGTATGATGGCTGGCAGAAAACACAGACTGTACTCTCAGGCCAGCAAAGTTATTTGTCCATCTGCAATGATGAGCAGTTAAATTCCCAGTTGTTGAGAATCAGTCTGTCCTAAGAGAAGATTAAAAAAAAATTAGGATTTTGTACTTGTAAGGCGAAAATTATAGAGCAAGTTGAAATGAAGGGGTGCAATTTTGAGTGAGGCAAGGGGAACCAACCAACCGAGTTTGTTTCATTCTGGGAAGTAATACCAAGACTATTTTTGGTATTTTGAGACCCTGCCTAAACTCATGTGGCAAGACTGCTGTATGCCTATGCATATGCATATTCCATTTGGCAATACACTCAATACGGCACTCAGCCACCTACTAAATAATAGAACTTAAAAATGGAAAATCAAATGACAGAAAAAGCTATTTCCAGGTATTTAATCAAAGGGAGGATCAGAGTACAAAGCTCAAGACAGGCCCAGCACACAACTCTGGCTGAACTGTCACTCTACAGCAGGCTTCAAACATCTGCATTACTTTGACTGAAATACCATGAATAATTTATAATAGAATACAGAATTTAAGAAAAATAGATTTTAGAAAAATTAATATCCCACAGTAATCACCTGGCTTCGTATTTACTAGCGAGTTGCTATGGGGTAGAAAACATCATTGATTTTATGAACCTTTGGGGATGTTTCTTTTTAAAAATTAACATTTCAGCTTGATAATATTTTAGTATTTACCACTTGGTATTGTCTTAGATGTCATCTTGGCAAAGGGCTCCTAAACAACTGCCACTTTTAGCACTGCTGCCAAAAGGCCCCCTTTCACAATAAAGCATGCTGTGCTTTGGCAGGAAATCAATAAAGTGAAAATCTGTTCTCATCATCCATACATTTACCATCACAATCAACAATCAAAGGCAAGACCTGGGTTCTTTATCCACAGGCTCCAGCCTCCCAATTTTCTGCTATGAAAGGCAGCATAAATTAGAACCCTTGGTTCCTGTTAGCTGGGCTTAATGGGTATGATTTATGAACCATTAAATGAGGTTATGTAAATTGATCCTTAGCAGAATGCTAGCACACAGGTGACAGGTGCAGTACATTTGAATGATGAGTCCACAAGGGTTCTGTTCAAATCAGATTTCAGTGACATTCAGTTTTAGGAAGGAGAAATATGTTGTCAACAAGGAAGTGATTTAAATAGTGCCCTGGGTTTGTCAGCAATTATGCTTTTCTTCTTAATTGCTGCAAACTATATAAATTCTAATAGGAAATAAATTACTGATTTACCAGTTAATGACAAGGGGGTATAGACAAGAACGGTTTAAACATTAAAAAAAAAATTGCCTTGTGAGGCCATATTCAGTAATGATTTCATTTATCATATTAAAGTTAACAGCTGCTTTAAAGTCACACGATAAACTTTGACATGAGCTAAGTTATATTGTTTTTATTGCTAAGCTGAAGGGAAATCGGTTTGTGCTACAGCTATGGATGTTCTTAAAAAGATGAAATCATATATTTGCATAGAAACTAGGATAAATTTTGCTTGCTATTTTTGCTTGTTTTTTTTTTTATCTTAATAACCTTGTCAAAAATCAGATCACATTAAATATGTTTAAAGTATTCTGCCTTACCCTGACAGAATTTTTATATTAATGATGAAAATAATCAAAACTAATGATCTGATGTTTGACTTATTTCCTTCTCATTTCCCCTTAAAGTGACCATAAGGATTGATTGACTGCCTTATGGTAAAGTTTTGATAGGAAAAAATGGAAATGCTCTTGTACAACATCAAAATCAGTGTCATCACTGTTCAGGCTGCTTTAGTCTGGGTAGGTGGGCTCTTGGAGAATTAGACATATTTATGTGATTTTAAGTTCTTCTTTTCCCTAGTCTGGTTGATAGCATGTTCCAGCTAGTGGCCTGGCACACCTCCGCTTAATGAGTGTTTGCATCTTTCTTTGAAATGGAATGGAATGAAACAGTGATAGGAATGAAATAACATGGATAAATCTGTATGTAACTCAAAGCTTTGAGGGCAGCAGGTCTAGAGGAAAGACTGTACAGGCAGGTGCTTGAAATATGTAGCATAGTAGGATGGTGTGAAAACATTTCCAGAGGCTTAGCCATATTAGATAATTTTCATCTGTGGAAGAAAATACACAAGATGAGAGAGAAAGAGATAAAACCCAAAATATCAGTCATCTGGGAAGCCTACTGCGATTTAAGAAAATCTGAAAAACCTCAAGATATTTACTTTCGTCTATTTTTGCCAATATGTTCATTGGCTGTGTATTTCCTGTTTTTTGCAAAATTCAGTGAAGTTTGTTCAAGCAACAAGCATCAGTTGCTAATTGAATTAGCCTCTCCTTTTGTGTTTTACTTCAATGGAGATTCCCTTCAAGGTTCAGCTGCTTACTCACTGCATTGTTCTGCTCAATGCTCATATGTCGCTCGCTGCAATACTTCCCCTTTCACAGAAGCTGTCACTTTTATTTCTGTGAAGAGGATCATCAGGAGTGAGTCCAGAGTGTGCAGTGCTTTTGGGGGTGTGGAACGTAAATTAAAAGGATCACAAGGTTGCAATGTGGGCAATGCAGAAAAAGCATGGTGCAGTTTCATCTGTGAGGAGATGAAGTACTGGGATTTATTCTGTGGGTATTAAGGAAGAATTCCATAGCCTTCCAATCAACAATATACAACAAAGCTACATCAAAAGAATGAAAAAGACAAGCCTTAAAAAGCTAAGGAAAGATGCACTGCACTTGTCTATGTGAACCTCATTCAGTATCTTCTGTGACTGCATTGCCAAACAGCCTTCATCATACAGGACCTGCTGGTACTTTGGAAGATCCTGCTTCTGTTTCACACTTACAGAATGGACTGTGTACACTAAGACAAGACAGGTATTTTTAAAGGCATTAGCCTGATCTAGTCAAAGTTATCCTTTCCCACCACATAGCTTGCTTTAAGTTGCCACCTTAAAGTCACCATGGCAAACACAACCCTGTAACTCCAGATACAAAAAAACCCTCTTGTTTTTAGTCTCGTGTGGAAGTGTCTCACTCAATGTATGAGATGGTTGATCTTCATGGGATGGATTACTGCTGAATTTTATTCTCTGTCCACTCTGCCTGCGGCATATCCCATGTTCCCTGACAGTTCCTTTCTTCACTGACAGGGACAAAGAGCAGATGCGGCAGAAATCGTACAAGAGGAAAAAAGATGTATAGTACTTCTAAACCCTCCTCCAGCCTGTAGTCATTGTCCACTTAGGTAATTCCAGAGCTGCATGCAATTTCTCTACCTTTATTAACTTCTGATGCATTTATTTTCCATATAGTTGTCCCATCTTCTCTTGAACCCACATTAACTTTAGGAAGACATTCCAGATGTCAGCTCCTCCCCTTTTACTTCTTTTGAACCTGTACCCATGTGCAGAGATTCAAGTCTTAAGACTTGAAGAGTGATTAATGCTGAAGGACTAAACTAGAATGAGGATTTTTGTTTCTGGTACCTTGTATTTTACATTTTAATACAAAACAATTTCCTTATATGGTATAGAGACAGTCCCAACCATATACAGAATATATATCTATCAAGACATAAGTAAATGTCTGAAATCCTGACATTTTCTTCTATAAAATGTCTTATAGGGATTCCAACTATATTCACTCTGGGTTTCATTACTGAAGGAGCATAGCCCCAGTAACTGCCTATTTTAAGGAAGGGGGCGGCATCTCATAATTTTCCTGCTGAAAATGGAAAGAAAATGGTGCCCCAAACTGTATTTTGTAGAGATCTCCAATCAGCTTTGGGTAGAATGGAGTTCTTGACATTTCCTGGGGGCTTGTTTTATCCTGGAGTGGATTTCAATATGACGAAGCCTAAGATAGACAATATTGGTCTGAACTGGTAAAATCACACAGTGCAGAACAGCTTTAGAGAATCAGAAGCTCAGGTTTGAAAGTAGTCTCTTTGTGTGAGTGCAACACAGTGATGCAGGGAAGGCAAAATTCATGAATTAACACAACTGAAGTTACAGAAGTTAAAGGACGCAAATTCAGTTCAGAGGTCTTTGCATGATAGTACAAGCAGCATATGATTTAAGTCCCTTTTAGACCTACCTTTGAGTTCTTCATAAACACTCGTACCTGTGCTGTTCCTTCCCTGATGGGTGATATTATTCTTCCTGTGTTCTAGATGGGCAAGCAAAGTCAGGGAAAGTGCATCCCATACATACAGCCTGGTTGTCCAGGAAAGGGAATGTGACAAACACTCTGCTTACTGAAGTTCTCTTTTGCACCAGATTTATGGGTTTATTTTGAATGAAACCAGGCTAGGGTAAAGGGATTTATGCAAACCCCTACCTAATGCCCTTCTGCAAAGAGTTCTCCAGTATAAAAGCACTTTGAAATTCCATAATGAAGACTTAGGCACTGCCATTAAAGCCCAAATTGACATTGGCAAGTAAATACGTGTGTCTAGTTTGAAGGACCAAGGACCTAATTTTTTTGTATGTTAACTTCTCAAGGCACTTCATTTTCACAGTAGGGTTTCTGAGGGCTCTAAGATGCAGAGGTCAGAGCTTGGAACAACAGTGAAGCACAAACATAGTATCTGAAAAAGTGACAAAGTAAAAATAGCATCTTTTTGTGAAAATGGTTGCTTGTGACTTCTCAGAATCACACAGGAGCTCCATGGAAGAATTTGGCATAAGAAGCAATTAATTAGGACAGCATTTCATTGCCTTAGTCATCAGGGCTCTGAGTTCCTTCCTACAATTCCCTTTCTCATCAACTGGATGCTTTCTCAGGCTTTAGCAATTAATGAGATAGGGTTACTGAGGTGGCAATATCCTGAAACATATAAAATGCATTCATCCTCAGAGTAGTCCCTATGTACAGTGAATTAAGATTAGGTTTTTCATGCTGGAAAAGCTTATGAAATCATGGAACTAAACAGTGTATTGCTGTATGTTTAACAATAAAGGCAGTCTTAATTCTGGTAATCCTTAGTTTGAGCATTTGAATATATGACCTTTATATAACTCTTTCTATGTGGATTTTTTAAACTTTGGATTTTTTATACTTTCCCAAATTATAAAATCTTAGAACTTGGAAAAACAAAATTTTCATTGTGTGTCATTGCATGACCCCACATGGAATAGTTTTTTCAGTTGGACTGAAATATTTAGGGCCACAGACCTTTTGCAGCTGATCAAAAGACAGATGAGAAGGTCATCTGAAGTTCTGGTCCCTCAGGATCCCATGTTGCTGTAAGACATAGAATGAGGAGAGAAGACTCCAAAGATTTTGTTGAATCAGAAGGCTAAATTTATTGTAAAATCCAAACCCTTTTATAGGGTCTTTTGCTAACAGGTACATGATTGGCTAAATGGCACAACACCTCTCTACCACCATTGGATGAGGTAGAAAGAGCATGTTTTGAGAACACACACAAAGAAAGAGTAAACAAGAGCACCTGTTCTTTTGAGAATGTGAGATGCTTACAAAACCTCTGTCAGTTCTTCTCTGAGAACATGAAATTCTTCACAGAGCCGTCCTTGGAAAGGAAAACTGCTTTCTCTTGGGAAAGTCAGGGCTTGCTGCTGAATTTTTCTAAGTCCCACTGAAAGTCAGCCCCACAATCCCATCTCATGCAGACAGCTTCTTCCTCATGTCTTTTCCTCTTTTGCTGTCTTCACTGTGTCATTTTGACTGTTTGAGCACCATGACACCCATCTCCAGTTTCTGTCCTGTTCCTAACTTCTTTCCTAACTGATCCTCCAGTTCCTCTCCCTTTACTCATCCTACTTTATTCTTCATGTTACCACATCATACCTGCTCTGCAATGCCCTGAAAGTCTCAGGCTTTCCTGCCCTCAGCTAAAGTGTCAGCCATTGCAACACACATCTCTCCTAACCTCCACTAGCTCTGTCCCAGGTTTACTGCAGAGAACATCTAGATCAGTATAGCTTTTAAAAGCTCCAAAAGTCACAGAGCGATTTCACTATGAGGCAGAGGGTACAGAAGTCCTAAGGCCTGATCCTCAACTCAATTTTTTCAAGTATAGAAGATTATTATCATAGAGTTGTTGTCCTAGATCCTGGGCATTTCTTCTGGAGCCAGGACTCCAAGATGACCTCACCAGGCAACCCCTACTTCGTTGGTCAGAAATACTGTAGAAGGGTACCTTTTCCAGGAAAGGGCATGGAAAATGGACACATTTTGTCAAAATTGCTAAATGAATACAAAAAAGAAAAAAAAAAATCAACAAATTTAATCACCTAAAATGCCTTCAGCTTCATATTCTGATTTGTTTCATTTCCATGAACACATGTCACAACGTAATCTCCCATGGTGAGACCCACAGACTTCATCCCCTCAAAGGACGAAAGGCTGAGGCAGAACCCAGGCTGCTATGAAACTGCTCCAGTGGGAGCATTTCAGTGTGGTTATGGAAGAGCAGGAGATCAGACCATTGTCTCAAGTATCATTAACTGGCTTTTCTTAAGGAGTGACTGTAGTCCAGAGTGAGTATCCATTTAGCTTGTCACTGACTTTTGTCTCCTCATATCAGTTTCTTTTCTTATTCCAAATGACTCATGGAAGAATCTATGTGGAGAGAAGAGGTTCAGGTAGGAAGGAAAAAAAATCCTTCAAAAATCACTTTCTCAACTACTTGCCCCTATCTTGGGCTTTTTCAACAGATTTTTCTCTCTTCCTCTCATTGAAGCAGTAGAAGACAAGGAAGTCTATTCATATTGGTTATTAGCATGTGTTTAACAACTGATAGAATTCATGAAAAGATTTCAGACCCAATTCCATAACTTTTACAATTACATCTTACAATTATCTTCCATCTATCATCTAGATATATCCCTGCTACAAATGTTTTTAGCTTCATACAGGATAAATCCTTATATGAGCAAATGGTAGTAGACATTAGATTAATTTGACATAATTTTGTTTTTCATCCCACTAAAATCATTATAAGGGCAAAAGAATTTATTTTAGGTATATATATTTTTTATTATTTTTATCAGTTTCCTGAATTTTTTGTCTAATGTCGAGTATTACATAAAGCAGCATAATCATGTTGCTTATTTTTCGTATGAATAAATGTGCTAAAAGGGCAAAGTTGTTTTTTTTCTCTAATGCTAGAAGTTCCTGGTAATTAATTATTTGCTGTGAGCTTGCTCAATTATTAAAGTAAAACCAAAAAGCCTTCCACAAAACAAATGACAACAGCAACGACAAAACTTTGCCATGAAAAGTGATGTTTTCCACATATCTCAGGTAGCCTATTTGAACTATATATTCACACAATATGCACATCTTATTCCCAGCAGTGTGCATTGTACCTCTGCTGTGATTGCTATGCTTGCATGTTCCACAGTCAGTTGTTTTTCTTCTCTTTTGGAGATCAGATAAAGTGGGTGATATGCTCTGGTCTGGTTCTCTTTACTCCTCATCCCATGCCTTGACAAAAATCCTTCAGTGTTTCTTAAATTTTCCTTTTGACATGAAACACAAGTTATGTCAGTTATTGGTGACGTGTATCCCACACTCTTCCAGTAAAGGCTACAGTCAAAGAAGAAAGCAATAGCTGCAATGGAGACTGTGAGAAATGAGACTGCCATTTATATCCTCCTTGGCACAGCACCAAATAACAATTCTTCATTACTAGTGAAATTAGGGCTACTAGGGCAACAAAACAAACCGAGGGCAACGTCAGGGCAAAGACCAGTCTTCATCTTCTGCATGGTGAGGAAGTTTTTGTTTCTTAAAAGAGGTTCAGTAATAGATCCTTTCAGTAGCAGTCATGATCCTTTCAACTTTTCTGCAAATGCAGAAAAAGCAAATTTCACTGCTATTTGGGTTTTGTACTGACAAGTTCTGAAAAGACCGGAAAGTCAAACTCAGAATAATTTATTCTAGAGCCTGTGTTATGAGTTTAATTTTATAAAGTAAAAATAGTGATCCTAAAATGCTGGGAGAATTCTGGAGGAAAGAGCTTTTTACTTTTGCACTTTTAACCAGGCTCGTTTTAAAATTTCTGCTCAGATTTATTACTGCATGCATCAGCATTACTGCTAATTTCTTTCTCCATTTATTACTGTTTTGACAGCCAAATTTCTCACTTGCATTTGGCTTGATAATTTCTACTTTGGCAAAATTTTAGCAATTCATTTGCACTAATATTAGTAGAATAGCACCTGCCCAGCACTTGTCCCAGTCAAGAAGGTTCTGGCTTTATATTCCAGGACTTTTGTAAGTGACAACTTTTTGTGCTGTTTGCTTGAAACTCTAGCAAGGATAATACTGAAGGAAAATTACTCTTTTACAGCTTTATATTAGGAAACAATGACCACTGTGAAAGGAATAAAGTTGGTCAGTAGGAAAATAACTTCCACCTAGTGGCTTTCCAGAAAACTGCCATAATAGTGAAATTCTTGAGAAACTCAAATTTCTGTTTTCACATAATTTGGAGGTAATTCTGCCACCACAACCCATTTTCAGTTTTCAGTGAACTCAAATACATTACCTACACACATATAGTGCTTAATATGTAGTTCATGGTAATTTTAGTATCACCATGCTTTTGGATTTTTCATATCATCAACATCATTCTGAAAAACTTTAGACTAAAAATTCTTATGATTGCTCATGGCAGACTGATTTTATTCCAGCTTTTCTATTTCATATTGATAACATATTTAAACACCAACTATACTAATATCCCCATACCCACTTCAGAAAAAGCTCTCTGTATTATCTCTGTACTTAAACTACCAGCTCATCAAAATTGTATACACAGCCATTTGGGTAGTGTGGCTTAGTGGAATATAAATGACTCATAAATCTGGTAAGATATGAATCTACTGTTTAATTTAAAAAGGAATTATTCAAGAGTTTAGTATCATACACCTACCAGAGCTGAATAAAGAAAACTCCTGGAAATGAAAACTCAATACATTATTTCTCACGCTATTGAAACAATAACTATTCTGGATCAGTGATTTTAATATTAATTTTTATGAGCTGAAAATCTGCCACTAGGCTATTCTGAACATTTTCTTTTCTCTGTAATGCAAGTAGTACGAAATTATCTAGGCAACAGAGGAAAGTTTCTGTACTGTGCAATTAGTGTCACATAAAATTCATGTTGATTATCAAGGATATATGTATTGGTTGAAAAAGGACATGAATAAATGGCATTGCCTGATAATTAATTTTGATTCAATTAAAAAAATTTCCATCTTTGGGCTAAATTCCAAAACATAATCCAAAACTGTGATTCTGTAATGGTAATTTTTTTCCAAACAAAATAAGCAGTAGAAATAGTATAACCAATGCATTTTTTTTAATCTAGGAAGCAAATAGAGAATCCCATAATAAGCTGCAGTAAAATTAATTTTATAATTCTTAAATGTCTAAGATAAGATAAATGCAAAAAACTAAACAAGCAGAAAAAAACCATAGCAATTAAAAGGAATTTCAGATTTTTTCCTTTTCCAGTAACCTAACACTTAAGTATTTAGTAATATAAACAAGGGAAATAACTGTTTGCTGCTGCTGTCTTGTCCTTTATACAGTCATGTATGTTTTCTGTATTTTTTTTTCAAAATTATTAGAAGGTGACCGTGGCATATTTTTCGAGTACTGTGGGAAATTATGCAAGATACAGAAAAATGAGATTGTCCTTTTTAAGTTAACAACAATTCTCAAAACTATCAACACACATATTTAACTAATTTACTACAGTTTTCCTGTCAAGAAAATGCATAAATATTAATCTCTTAATATTATCAATATATGGGCACTTGTATTTGCAACATTATCTTAAGCTAGCTGAACACCCTGCACATAACTATTATGTACTCTGATTACATACACTGTACCTGGGGTTTTGCCAAAAAAAAAAAAAAGAGAAGGAGCAGAATCAGAACAGTTGAATTTGGTTAAAATGTTTCAACTGCCATTTAAAAAAATCCTATTGTATTTTGTGCTCACAATGTTTATCCTAGATAGAAAAAGTTAATTTTATATATAATTACGTGTAAAATGGGTAAAAAAACGAGTTCAGAATCAACGAGCTCTGTGGAAACTTTGATTGACTAATCCAATCTGTTGCTTGGGAGTCAGGGAGATGGAAATATTTTAAACAAGTTAATTAAACTAACTTTTTTTTGATTCAGATAATTACTATATGGCAGTTTTCATTAGTATGGGACTTATCAATGGTATTTTTAGTAATTTTTTCTTGCATCATCCCTCTCGATGTATAATATTTAAGCCATTATCTTTCAAGTGTGCACTATGTGGGCTAAGTCAAACCTGTTACATGAAGTATAACACTACCATGTGATGAGAATGAGGCTTTAAGTGTATGACAGAAAATCCACAAAGCCAGGCACCTTCCTGAACCCTGGCTGTGGCTTCTTTGAAGCTGAATGACCTTTAAATGTAGTAGGAATTCTTCTTACTTTAAAGAGTGGTGAGATCCTATTACCCTCTTTCAAACCAGCAAGAAAGAGGAAGTTATCCCAGCAGAACCAAGAGTGATGGGAGAGGAGATGCAAGCCTCTAAAATAGTGTTTCACTTCATCTCCTTCTTACCTAATCTGGGTGTAAACCTTTGCAATAATATTTTCAAAATCGTCCATTTTTATTCTGATTGTGTGTAATGAGATGTCAGGCACAGTTACAGGACTGCAGTGCATCCATTTCTATTTGTCTTAAGTTTTCATTACAGCTCAGAAGTAGAATGTCAGTACTTGCTTATTTACTATAATGGGTATATTTCTATTCAGGCTAGTGAATTGCAATTAATCTTGTTTATGGAAGGAAAAATTAAACAATTAAGCAATCAAACATACTGTACAAATTAATCAGAAAAGATTACAAGAAAAAAAAAAATAAAAGGCATATGATTCCTTGACTTTGTTCCAAAGATTTAAAATTCTATTATGGAATAAGGAAAATCCAAACAACCAGAACACATTAAAGTTTTTAGACAAATAATTTTATAATTACAGAAGATTTTTCATATCATAAAATGGAATTAAATCTCTTAATAATTATAAGCAATATAAGCAATTCTCAGTACTGTGAACTGATAGATTTCAGATCATAATTCTGGAGGACTTCAGTGAAAATAAAACCTGCACATTCCCACATCCTCCAAATTAGGCAAATTAAACACTCTGTAATCCATGAAAGCCTTATTAAGGTTGTCAAAAATGCATCTGGAAACATCTGGCTATAAAGCAGGAAATGACAAAGGTTAAATGCAAACAATATCAGTAGTGAGAGAAATAGATAACTGTGGTAGAGTCTGACACCCAGGTGAGTCCTGCTGCCCAGCACTAATCTTAGCTGAGTCCTGCCTCTGGTCCAGGAAGACAGACAATATATAAAGAGCTAGGAGAAGAATATTTTAAAATATTTCTGGGATGGTTATTTTCACAATCAATATTTAAGGAAGATGATTTTCGTTCCAATGGGAAAAGTGATGGAACTTAAAGGTTTTTGTTGCTTTAAAAATGAATACATTTTCAAAAGTTTTTGGATTTTATCAAAATCCAGACACATCAATCATCTTTATTCCCTCTCTTTTCTGACAATAGAATACTAACATTGGTTGAGTTTGGGTAAAAAAAAAGAATTTTATTACTAACTGCCCCAAAAAAGATTAAGCTTTCCATTTCTTCAAAAGAATCACTGCTCCTAATGTTTTTCAGAAAGGCTATATTTTAACAACAACCAAACTGCAAAATAATTTCAACTGAAAAAATTGGACATGAGACCTAAATATGCTTAGTTATTACTTTTTGTATGATGTAAATAAATACCAACATCTCTTCTCAGCCAAAATCTGAACTTTGCTGACTGTCTCAGTGGAGGGAAGGGGGTTGTGTGCACGTGTGGTGCACGAGTGTGTGAGCGTGTGTGTGTACGCACCTGCGCGTGTCTGGAGGGACTGATCCATGCATATAGGGGTTAATACAAAAGGTTTATGGCATATTTTACAATGAGGAGATGTAGATGTTCTATAATTAATTTGCAGAAGTATCCAACAGCCCCTACAGCACTCCAGTATGTGGTACCACCAGCCAGACTATAGAACAGGTCTGTAAATCCATCACAGAAAGTACACAGAGACAGATAGCCTTCATGAACCATGTAACAGGAATGCCAGCCATAATGCTTGGTCTTTTCTTCAAAATCCAGTTTCTCCTGTTGTTGCCAGTCAGGTTGAAGTACCTGATATTTACAGCTTAAAGCTCTAAAATGGATTATTTTATTACAGCATAGTATCATGACACTAAGATATGAAGGGTAGATGATTTATTCACTTTGATGCAAGTAAGGAAAGCTTTTATTTTTAAATTTCTACCACTCAGTGCAGTGCGTCAAACAATCAGTTTTAATATCTTTAGGGTTAAGTGCACTCTTGTAATTTAGAATTAAATGATTTTTATTAAGCACTTTTGCTGAATATCTACAAGCTTTACAACTCTGCTGATTAAGGATCTGACAGTGACTGGTAAAGCAGTCACCTCCATGAATTAGGGAAGCATTAGGGAATGCATTCTGTCTATGTTCCTTAGTGCTTAGGGAGTATTTCAAAATAAGTGCAATTTCTGTAAAATGTGCTCATAAAACTACATGTGAATCAATGTATGTGAAACCTAGTGCTTGCATTGCATAGCAACATCTTTAACAGATTAAAGGTATTTTTTTCTAGAGTGAGGACAGACAAAATACCCCAGGGGTGAAACTTAAAGTGCAGAGTTTCTGAAATATTCCCCTGTGACACTGAAAGATTTAAATGGAAAACTAGCTTTGAATAGCCAAGGTCTAATGGCCAGATTGCCAGTGACAATCCAGATTTGAGAGAGGCCTGGCCCAGCAGCCTGGGTACAGGTCTGGGACCAAGGAATGCCCACTGCATGCTGATATTAACCTCCTCTGCAAGCTTGCACAAGCTCCTTTATTTCCAGAGATGTTGCTCCCTCTGCACTCTCATTAACTTCAATGGGAGCCAAGAATGCACAGCACCTTTGAAAATCAAGCGGTTAAACTCACAGCTTCAGTTACCCATCTATAAAATGAGGCTAAACCTTTCTTACCAGTCACATAGAGCTGTTGTGAAGATTAATTAGATAATGACTGCAAAGCCCTTTGAACATGAAAAGTGCTAAGAATTGTTGTTACCAAATGATGGCAAAGATTGGGCTATTCTTCATTGCTGTCAAATAATAATAAAGAGATGTGCTAGTCTAAGAAAAGGAGAGGTGGGAAATAAAGGGCAATAATGGCTGCTGTTGTTTGCGCATATGATACTGAATAATCTTTGCAAGAAGAAGCCAATCTTGTGAAAAGCTATCTACTGTAATGGTGCTAGGGTTATTGACAGGTCTGGCTATAAGTGCAGGTTCCATTAGATACATCAGCCACAATGTATTCGCAGCAAATCTCACTGATGATTGCCCTCCTGCAGAGGGAGAGATAAGACAAACTATGATTGAAGTAAAAATGTAAACAGTTAAAAAAAGAAATAGAAGTCAACCACTGCTCTCCCACAGGGGCAAGGACCAAGGATTGTTGCACCTGCGAAGCAGTAATAACATCAAATGTTAATGTGATATACAATTGTAGCACAGATACTGCTTCGAGCTCGTGCTGAAGAATTTATGTTGTTTAATATTTTTATATGTATATTAAGTGAAGTGCACTTTCCTAGTCCGGGGCAGTTCAGGGCACAATACTGGCAAACTGAAGGGGTTTCACATGATTCAAGTTAACAAGAGCATTCTTTAGCAGCACAAGTTACAGCTTGTGGTTTTTACAGGTCTCTAGCAAAAGCCTCTGAACTAACACTGAACCTCTTAATCTCAGGTCTGTGTTTTGAAGTAAATGTGCTATGTTTTTTCTCTGTTGTGTTTGAAGTTGATATTAGACCTATTACTGTAAAAATATACTATTAATTCATATCAATGCATGATATCAATTCTTCTGTTTGGCAACCGGAAAGAAACTGAGTGATATATCAGCGCTAAAAAAAGCACCTCCTATTTTCCAAGTGATAAGGAATGTTTACAGTAAACAGACATTAAACAATGTTCAGATCTGTAGAATGGCATAATATTAACCAAAGAGTTTTAAAGCAATTGGTCAAATAGGCATTCTAAGGTTGATTTATGTGTGTGGCTTAAGAAATAATGCCATTTGTGTGGCTAGCCCTTCATCTGGCCATTAGCTCTCCTTTCCACTTCCACACTTTCCCCCATACCCAAATAATTTTCACCCTTTGGGTTAGTTGCTGTAACATTCAGCAGAGGCACAGAAGTGGCAAAGAGAATTAATTTCCTCCACATTTAATTAAAATAAAATAGTGTCTGGATGGAACAGAAAGCCTATTCATGGCACAGAAGAGAATTCATTGTCCCTTACACTTAGGAGCAGCCAGCTTATTCAGTGGTCACGCATGTACTTGCCAGCCAGTCAGCATGTCTGTGCCAGATGTGCTGGCTTTTCCCCAGCTGGCAGGATAAAATACAGAGGTAGAGAACATGGAAAGAAGAATACAGAGAGCAGGGAGTACATGGAGCTTTCGTTGTACTGGAGATGGAAGGGAGCTGGGGAGAAGGACAACTATAAGAAATCAAAGACACTGGAAGGAGTGTGCAGCAGGGGTGTGGTGAGCTAGGTGATGTTATCGAGGAGAGCTAGAAACACAGAGGGGATGACATGGCAGAACTGCTTTGGGAAAGATTTAGAGGATGTGGAGAGAGTTGGGATGACAGCAGTGAGTGGGTGGAAGATACAACTCCAAAGAAAACATTTAATTGTTTCATGGAACAATCTTTTAAAAATACTGTAATGCTCTCAAAGTTTCAGTGATCTGGAAAACATGTAATACATTATCATTTTTCAAAAATGCCTACACATTACTAAAGTAAGTAAAAAAATCTAATGACCTTATATTTGTTCCAGACAAAATACTGGGACATAGAACAGAATGGGATCTAACCAGTAAGGTTACAAAGACAGTAGCATAATCCATTTCAGTTAATGAGTTTTCACAGAAAATTAATGATAGAACTGATTTTATCCTTAGATGAAAAGTTCTGTTGCTAAAGGAAGTCACTGAGTATAACTGAGCTATTTTACCTTGTACTCTGACCTTCTGGTTAAATATGACACTACATAAAATCTGTGTAGCAAATTTTAACTGGCATGAAAAGGCTGATACAGCCAAAAAGTAATTGCACAGAGGGCATCATTATATAACGGGGTTCCACACATAGATCTATTCTTAGTTCAGTGCTATTCAATATCTTTATCAATGAGATGGAAGAAAATAGAAACTTGTTGTTGGTAAAGGCTCCAGATGCCATATTCATATATAAGAAGTTAGTACGTGACCTGATTTTTAGACTCACTAAACATATTTAGGCAATGAAAAAGGAAAATTTTGGCTTAGAAGCTGAAGCCACAAAATATGTGGCTATTGCAGAGCCAAGCTTTAAAGCACCTTTTGGGCTAAACATCCCATACCTAGAACAGAAGATAGAGAAATATCCCCAGATCTTGCAGTTAAAACATGGTCTCAGAGAGCAGAAGTTTTTCCTCAATCTTCACTGCCTCTCACTGTCTAACACGTTCTTTATTTGTCCTCTCTTATTAATTTCCTCTCTTGGGTAATGAAATGAAAGACTTTTCTATCTCTCTTCACAAAAATTTCTTTAGGTCTAGGAGTAAAGCAAAGGCTAGGCATTGTCATCGCTGCAGACAGCAGATATAAATGTACAGGAGGAAGGGAGTGAAAACAAAATCCCAAAGCATTTTTATTAGTTCTGATAATTAAATTGGTGATAAAAACAAAGCATGCTAACCCCTTTGTCCAAACTACAGGTAGCTTGGGACAGAGGCTGCGCAGACCTCCCTGAGCCACAGGTTTATTACAGTGATCCTGGGCAGCCCACTCTCCAGACGCACTCCATTTTTGCACTGCAGGAAGTACTAACAAGAGTGCTACATGCAGGTGTATTTTCTATAAAGTAGACCATTACCAGCAAAAAGTAAAGGGAAACTACCAATTCACTTAATGCTGAATACCTGTGAGCATTCAGTTGCTGCCACTTCTGGGCACTGATGGCTACATTTGATTATCTGTAGATGCTTATGACCTGCATTCCGGGTTGTGACTACCTGATGAGCTGGCCTCCAAAGACCTGGCTAAGCTCCTCTGTGGGCACTGCTGCAGTGCAGGACAGGGTCCCTCTGCACTCTTTGAATGAGCCACCAAGAGCTGCATCTTATCCTGTCTCTCAGCTTGTGTGGAAGTTTTGGAACCTACACAGTGATTTTAGATGTTGTTTTCAGGGCCATTTTATAACCCTGTTGGACTGCAAAAGCAAAAAAACCCTCTCCATGTTTAGAGTATGTTCCTTTATTTCTATCTGTCTTTTAATAACTTCTGAACCAAATGGTCTTAATGTCCTGCAATAACAAAATAGCACAATAACACTCCAGTTGAAGTAAGCCTTCATTGCATAGGGGCTGTGTCTGGGTGTCTGGGCTGTGATGCTGGGTGAGATACCCGAACTGGCCTTAAACGACTTAGCTGCAGTCTAGCCATTCCAGCACAGCTGTCAGCTTGGATCAATTTTCCCTTCCAAAAAAATGCTGCCATCAGGAGGAATGCTTTGTGGCTGAGCTATCTTGATCCCCCACTACATTTGCAGCAGGGATCTAGACTATTTATATTCTTCAGAAAACAGCAAAGAAAGAGCACTCCTGAACTGGGAACCAATGTGGACCCCATTCCTGTTGTAACTCTAATGTCAGGAGGAGTTGGGTAGTCCTCTGAAAGAGTTTCTTATCTAGATGACTGGCATGGATGCACTGTGGCAAACAGCTGCAGTCTGGTGACCTGTACACCTCCAACAAAAGTCAGATATTTTATAAGAAATTTGAGAGTTTCAAATAAAATTGAAATAATTTTACCTTACATGATTTTCTGCCGGTATATGTATTTAAATAGTTCTTGGAGTTCTCCCCGGCAAAGGTAATTAGTAGTTATCAGTGTGCAATACAAAAATGTTTTTCTCATTTTGCTCCTACAAAGAGCACCGCTGTGTATCACATTAACACTGTCTGATAGCAACAGATGACAGCTATAAAAAAATCCAACAAGAAAATTAACAGTAATGCTTAAAAATTATCACTAAAGACGATCTTGCTAATTGACATTTAGGATGAGCCATCAAATCAGTTATTTGAAATAGGGCTGGCTGCTGTTCTTATTGAGATTATTATTGTTATTATTGAGATTACTATGTTGTAGACTTGTGATGGTATCAAGCTGTCAATAAATGCAAATTACTGACCATTGACACACAGATGTAGAAACGACTACACCTATGTTATCACCTCCCCAGGAGTGTCCTTACCATCTACACTGCCCAGTGACTATCCATCCCAATTTGAGCTCTTCAACTGATAGCAAGTGGGGAACCTCAGAGCACCCAGCCCTCAGAGTATTATGGATAGCTCAATGGTACAACAAGCCTGACTTCATCCTGTCCTAAGAAAACACAAGTTTGGCCCAAACTGCAGTTCACACTTCACCTCAGTGACTCTACCTCAATACACAAAACAACACAGCGCAAATGCTTCATCTTAATAGTGTCAAATGGCTAAGAGAGGGACACACAACTTCTCATCCCAGTAGGAGGCTCATCTGCTTCTTTTCAAATGGAAATTGGATGGAAGAGACTACTCATTTGTAACAGTTACATCTGTGCAGAGATCACTGTCTGTTCTGGCACGCTGGTGTGCAGGCCAGCCAAGGAAAACACTGAGACACGCCTCAAGCAAGGCTTAAGATGGACAGTTTGTGGTCATGTACAAGAAGCTACAGCATCACCCACTGATGAAAGAGGAAAGCATCAAAGACTCAAACACAGGCATACTCTCAAAACAGCTGCAAATGGAATATTCAACCTATTCATCCTGTGCAGGTCCTATTACAGATGGACTCATAGAAACCTTCACTGTCAGAAGTCACCATACAGCCACAGTAAGACATTTCATGCTGAGGACAGAGTGTGAGAGCACTGCCAGCAAGGGGTAACTATCCAGCACTTGATAGCCACAGCCAAGAGCTGCTCTGTCCCTAAAAAAAAGATGGAAGAACAATGTTGAGTGGGGCCAAGAGAGCAAACTCAGGGGAGAAGGATGGGAGGAGACAGGAAACAAAGAAAAAAATTGTTTTCCAGAGAGATGCTGGAAGCTCTCTGGCAGGTGGGGGAAGGCAGTTGCCTGCTTCCCCACACATTTTCTTTGTGCTCATGTGAAGTGAATGACTGTTGCTTTAAATCCTCTTTGCTGTCTGTCTTCAAAAAAAAAGAATTGAGAAGAAATGTGTATAATTATACACAGAATATTAATCTTCTTCCTGGTGATCTACAACTCTAGCATATTCATCACACTGGAACTGTGCTCAAAAGTATTTTCATCTGATTAAAACTGCTGATTCATCGATGCATGTAATCCTTTCCTAATAGTATGTCTATAAATGGCTCTTAACAATTTGCACATCAGTTTTTCCTCATTTTTCATTGTTATGTGATTTTTCTTAAACGCTGAGTGCAATTCTGAACTTTCATGTTTTGATTGAGCTTTTTGGAAAGTAAGGTGCAGTGATCTAGGCTACAGATTGAAGAAGCTTAAAAACCTAAAATCTGATTTTAGCTCTGACCACAAATTTCCTTCGTAGCTTTGGATAATTCAGTCTAGTCTTGTCTGCTCTAGGATCAATTCTACAGTCACCTCCAACTCTGGACCCACATTTTTTTTAGGAATAGTGAATACTTAAACTTGACCATCAGCCATGTACCTCACTATTGCAAACTCTGCCACAGTTCAGGGTATGAAGCTCAGTCTGACTCCCACTGTACTACGCCTTTCTACACTTCCACAGAAATTCACATTGGAAGATACTTATACACTCTCACCACAAATGTAGCTATTTGCTATTCTTTGCTTCTGAGTCCTTCTGCACCTCCTTCCTTTCTTTACTATTTATAGGTGGCAGCTTGCCTAGGAGATGAGACAAGGCTGCCAATTGATTCACAGCAGTGTCCCACAAGGAAACTTGGGATAAATCTTACCTCTATGCTCATGAAATAGAAATTCAATGCTAACAACTTTTGTTTACAACAAACAGCCCATAGATATATGATACAAACAAGAAACAATGGCACGTGGGACTTCAAATGTCTGAGAATAACTATTTATAACTATAAATATTCATCCTTAGGATGCATATTTGTAGCAGTCTCAACACCACTCTTGTCAAACCCTTCAAAGCTGGAACCCAGTCCTACAGGCCAGAGATATTACCAGTTAAAATTCTCACTGCTTAAACCCCTGTTTCCACACATGTTTACGAATGCTCAGCAGCAGCCCACTTCCAGCAGCAGCATGAGGCCCTCTCATGCCCTCTTTCTCTTGTTCACAGCAAGAACCTGGGTACATCTCACCTATGCCTTTTCAGAAATGTGTTCAGAACATGTGAAGTTTGTACCTAGGAGACTGATTCTGTGTGGAAATTAATGTTAGAGATTTATTCTATTAAAAACAAAGACATGTACTGACCTGCTTTTTGTGCTTTACCCTGGTGATCAGAGCATTTCTCCCAAGTTCAGCTCTCTCAGGCTGAGAGACAAAGCAAGGTCAAAACCACAGCTCCCAAGAGCTTCACTGTTTGGCTGAACTCTCTTACTGGGACACAAATTCTACATTGGTTGTCAGAGCTGTTAAATGGCAGTCCTAAAATGTGCACAGTCTTGTGAGTACTTGAGGAAATAGATTATATTCCAATCCCCAGTTCTCTCTATCTCCTTTTTCTTCAGAAATTACTTAAGCATTTCACGCCAGGAAAGGATGCAGCGTTCTTCAGCCCACGTGGAAAGAAGTTTGTAAAGGGTTATTTATACAGCTGGAATTGTGAGAATCTAGAAATCAGTCCTTCTCTTGTGTTAGCTCAGGCAGCTTTGTGCTCACCTGCTGCAAACACTCTGAGTTAATGAACTCCTCCCATATCTTGATCCTGAGTAGTTAAAAACTTGTAATGCTCAGTAATATGATATCCAAGAGTCTTTATGAATTTAACTACTAGGACAAAAGTTTCCATTCTGAATATGCAAATGCCTTCAGTGCCTCTGAAAATTAGATCAAGTCTCTATCTAGTCAGTGCCTAATTTTACAGTTGATGCTCTGAAATGTTTGCCCAACCTCTGTATTTTCTGGTTTTGTTTGTAAAAATGGAACATTAATACTTAATTGCTTCTCAAAACTTTGTGGGAATTAATGCTTCTAAAGCATTTCAAGAATGAAAAGGACCACATAAACTGACAACTACTGTAATTAAGTATGAATTATTTAAAATGAAAAATTTGTATTGCAAATGAAGTGCTGGAGGAATGTATTGAACAAACCACCAAAAACTTCACAAAAATTACTAATCAAAACACAAGGCTTAGACATCTTGCAGTACCACCTCTTAACAAAGCACTGAACATCAACTGAGCTGTAGCAATTGACCATATATGCACATAGTAGTTTCATGTGAAATATTTTACCTTGCATTTGGTTCAGCCAGGAGGATGCTTATGGTCATTCAGTTAGCAATGAATTAATAAGGAGCCCTCAAATAGCAACTGCTAGAGACTGACAGCTAGCTGTTGTCTTGGGTCCTCTTTTTGCAGTATCCAGACATTTTTCCCAGAAAGTATTCCAAAATAGTTTCTGTGGGGCAGTAACCACTGTTTTATTTTGTGGACATAGAACAGTTAGGTTTAAACTCCTGTAGTGACATATGATCCAGTACAGATAAATGGCAGCATCACCACTACTACTACTAAACTTACTTTAAAAGGAATGTAACACTTCAGGGGCAGAGGTACCAAGCTATTGTTTTTTGTCCTGGGTACATAGAGCATACAGACCATGACACCTACAAGTGTACTAGAAGCATTGTTAATATCCAACTTTTTAAACCAGTATTGTTGTACATGCCCTACATCTAACTTTTTTCCCTGCTTATTTCATATCTTAGTTTTGAAGCACTTAGAATGAAAGGGATATATAGCAAATAGCATGGATATCTCTTTAACTTTCTGCTAGTTTTCTTTCCAAATTGGTTCTATGAACACTGTCTTTCAATTTAAAAGACAATGCAAAAAGACAATTTAGCTCTTTTGCATTATTGTTAAATTTCTTATTGGATTTTTTAATAGCTCTTTTGCTATTCATAAAACAACACCTCTTTTAAAGAACGTTTACTGTATGCATATAGAATTTACATTGAATACGTCAAATGAGTATATTCTAGGTGAAACATAGATGGTTTTGGGAAAGGGAAATGAATAATTCATCTATAATATGGTATAATAATATATTCACATTTAATAACAACATTCTACTAATAAACAGCTAACAATATTCAATATTTCTGAAACTCCCCATCCCCAAACAGGGGTGTTATTACTTCAAGTTTTGCAGACATTTTTACAAAGTTGTTCTAGTCAGAAAAAGGCCTGATGGCTGGAAAATAGCCAACATAATGTCATTATTGAAGATGGACTCGGGGAACACTTCAGGAAATTATAGACCATTTAGTTCTGATGCCTTTTGGGAGGAGGGAATCTTAAAAAGCATTTTTGGACATTAAATGGGAACCATTTAGGAAAGCACAGTTTGATGAAGGATAGCTAATATTGCCTCAGGAATGAAAGGTCATGCTTCACTACATTCTGAATTTCTTTCAGTTTATACATAATCAGGGGACAAAAAGGTACCAGAGATTTTGTTTTCATTTTCAGAAAGAATTCAGGAAAATTTTAAATCAAGAACTAATGTATTGTACTATGATGTTGGTAAGGGAATAAAATAAGTAATTTTTCTAAAAGGAAAACTTTTTTATTCTGAAATAAATAGGAGTACAGAAACACAGGTATTAATTTCCACTTTACATATATTTTGTGACAATAGAAATAACAACATTAGGCTATCCAAACACACATCATTTGAGTCCCAACTGAGTAATTAAGCATGTATATAACTCTAAGCAGATGCTGAAGCAGTATTGTTAATGTAAGTGGAAATACTCAGGTGCTTTAATGATTTAGAGAAGTTCAGCCCCTTCGAATATAAGGTCCTAGAATCAAGATTAAAAAAATAGTACTTTTGTATGCAAAAATAAATAATTTCTGCAACACGTTCACTAGGAAGCTAATCTGATAATTACAGCACACAGCTTCTTAACCTCTCCCTTCTCTTACCTTCTTAACCTCTACCGCTAAGAATTCACTTACAGGTTTTTGATCCATCCAGCATCCTGATGCTACCCTCTACAATTTGTTGTACCTCAGCTCAGAAAATTTTGTGTGCTTTAAAATAAGAACTTGTGGTATCATCAAGATTTTTCAGAAACTACTGAAAATTTCAAGTGTCTCTATTCTTGAACACCAGACAAAGAAACCTTTGAAATATGTGCCCTATAGAAACCAGGTGAGTACTTCCACATCTGAAAATCGATCCCATTTTAAAGAAGACCCAAATTTAACTTTAAAAAATGGAGACACCCAAGACTGCGAGAAGTAACCCTTCTTGAAATCCTTAATTAAGATAAATTAATTAAAGGATCTAAGTTTAATTGTGCAGCACACACAATAGAAATATATTTTTATGATGTGAAATTATGAAATTTAGAATACTATAATATCTGTTCAGAAAGTTTAATTATTATGTCAACTTGCATTAAACATATCACTACCAAAAGACCCAACTATATAATATACACTGGAGCAGATTTAGCTAAAAAACTTTCTGCTATTTCTTTCTCTAATATTTTTATATTCCCTCTCCAATATCAGTAGCAGTTTGAGATTTCAATTTGAATATCAAGTTTCATGTTGAAAATTTATAGCTGACTGCAACTCCAGAAATATTATGACAAAACAGAATTAGTTTGCACAGAAGCATTTTGTTTTTCATTTCTTCCAAGATGTATATAGACATTTGTTTGAGGCTCAAATGCTATAGCTAATATGTTATAAATGTGTTAATGCCAAATTACCCTTCAAACTCTTACTTTTTTTGAGTGTTAGATGAGAGAAGTCCTAACCAGGATAAACAAAGGGAAGACTGACAGAATTAAAGGAATGTCAATATGCTGGAAGATTTTAAACAATTATTTTTGACATAGCCTTAATCTGAGAATTCAAACATTCTCCAAATCATGTGCAGTGCTCTGAAAATAAAGCACAAAAAGAATACCAGATAGACCTCTGTCTCAAAGAAATCAGAGGAGGTGTTGCCCTTACAGGACAGAGTGGAAGAGGAAACAAATGAGCACTTACACAGTACAAAACACAGAGCTGCTGGGAACAGGATCAAGACTTTGAAGAGGATGAAAAGAAAAAATTACAGAATCTCCATGGCACCACTGCAAGAAGCCCAACTGAAAAAAATTGAGGGGGTGTGGGGGAGTGGGGAGGGGAGGGAGATAGCTCATCTGTGAGCCCAAAATCAATCTCATTGGTATTAGCCATCTCAGGCAAAAGTGCCTGAGAAGAAACCAGACACTGAGTCACCTGCATTGTTTGGTAATGGGGTCCAAGCAAACAACATACGGTTTTATATGGCCTGGTTTGGCCATAGAACATAGAAGCTGAAAGGAATTCTCTCAATAGGATGCCTAGAATCAAAAATCTGCGATGTTGCAAATAACCCAGAGGATATGGCAGAAATTCAGATGACCTTTCTCCCTGAAGCAATGTGCTCCAGCAGAACCTGTAGCTCTTTAGTTTCTCAGTTTCAAGCGTTTACTATGATGCCTTAAATTCAGATCAGGAGTTATATGAAGCCACTGATGTAATTGGTATTTCTAGCTAAACGATTAAAAATCATGGTTGAGCACATATTTTCCACCTTTAAGAATGCCCACCTTAGGAACTGCCTATTTAGCTCAGCAGGGACTCAGCCACACACCCCCTGTAATTCATTTCAGCATTGCTTTGGACAGACTTCTGAAATACTATGATCATGCCGGCAACACCAGCTGTCCAAATCAATATTTTACAAAATTGAGTTGTTGAATCTTTCTAAAGGTCTGCTTCTTTGAGGGAGGGGACCCTTATAATCTCTGGTCTTCAGCAATAAAATATAGATTTTCAGTGTGGAACTGTGAGCTGCCCTCATCTTGCAATTCCATTCAATCACATGCCTGTCAGTGGTTTTACAGTCCAGATCCATAGCCAGGCTACTAATTCTGTGCAACATGTCCCAAGAGACAAAATTATAGCAAGATGCCCTTGACATTCTGCTGTACCTATATCTCTTCAACCCCTTCTAGCCTCTAATTGTGACTTCCTTGAAGGTGAGGATTCCATTGATATCTTTCTATTAATAATGAAATGAAAAAATATGTTGGCATCAACTGTTTTCCTTCCCTGGCACCTAATTAATTCAAAGTCAATACATGAGCTTTAAGAAGAAACCAAACTACAGCTCTAGCATACATGCAGCGCAATGCAGACTGCCACTCAAATGATAAAATTCTGGTTCCTGACCAGGCCAGATGGAAGTGTAAACACACTGAATATTTTTGAGAATATAAAGTTTGGTCAGATGTGTATATAAGTGTAACTGTGGCCTCATATGATCTGTATGCAGACATATACAGGAGTATTGAATAATAGGAGTTTTTTAATGTGCGTTTGTTTCAGCCTTTTTAGAGGCAGTTTGTTTAATTTCAAAGTTAAATTTAAAAAATCTCAAGACATTAAACTTGTTATTACGGTGAGGTAGTTTTGTCTTGGCTATTTAAAGCTGATTGGATGGGTATGCCTGGCAAGACAAAGCTCACAACTCCCAGTACTGTAAATTTATATGCTTTTCTGCACACTACCTTCTTTCAGTAAAGAAGCCCAGAAAGCAAGTTAAAGAATGATTTGTCCAGGTTCTATGAGGTTTTTACTAAAGAAAGATGAAGATTAATCAACGCCTCTATTTTGGGCAAATCAATGTGTAACAAGACTCAGTGGATTAAACTAAACTCTACATAAATTCAAACTAGAGGACACATTTTTTTTTCATTTTTCTGATAATAACTGAGACATCATACTCAGAATTTTGGTAGATTTTTTTTTTATCTCTGGAAATTTTATAATCAAGAGTAGCTTTTTTTCTCAAATAAACACTCTAATTTCCAAAGGAATTAATTCCAGGAAAATCTTAGATATATGTTATGTGGGAGGTCCAGCTAGAGAATTGCAATGGTTTCTACTGCCTTTATACTATACAAACAAGCTAAGAACCTGTGACTGAATAGTTGTTGCTACACCACTCCTGTTTGGGGAACAAGCATTATGGTCACAATGCTCTTTCAGTGGCAAAGCTCTTTTTAACTGCAGGCTAAAGTATCAGAGCTTAGAAAGAGATTTCTAATTTGTCAGGATCACCCATTCTGGCTCTTCATATTTCTTTAATAATTCCACATTTCTTTATAATTTTTCTATATCCGTGTCACTGAATAAAATCACAAAAAATTATCAACACCTTTTTAAACTCACCCATTTATTTATGATCTAATATATTGATCTGTCATGTATAAATCAAGCATTAAATTCTAGTAATTAATATATGACTCATATGTTTGTCCAGGTAGTGAAACTGAAAAATAAGCATTCAGTAATATATCTTGCCCAGTATTACAATTTGAAATAATACTGTGAGAAGCCCGTAGAGTGAAGATCGACTATCACCTAAGACACAAATCAGGTGTCTTAGATGTGTTTTGATCACAGAAAAGTCATATTTAAAGCTAAGTTTCAGTAGTTAAAAACTGGAAAATAAGGCTATTACAGCATTTTCTGGCTACAGAATAAGAAAGTGTTCACATATATCACTGTATGTAGTTTAAATATCAGTCTTCCACTTTTTGTTCCAAGACTGGTGCAATTTCACCTTGGAGACAGCTTTAAGATAGGGTTTATGCATTAAATCAGCTTTCCTACTTTTCAAAAGCACAGATGTGTCAGGATCTGTCACCCTTTTATCTTTGTGAAGAATGCTAGGCTAAACTGAATCTGATTCTTGAGCAAATGTAAAAACAGATGAGGATGCAAGAGATCCCAACCTTTGTAAACACTGGCATAATCTGCAGAGGGACAAAGAGAGAGAGAAAGAGAATGTGAGGCACTGGTGAAAGAATTCACAGTGCTTAGGAGCCCCAATTATGGACCAAGATCCTGTTTGCATTGTTTAATAACAAAAGATGGTTCTTGCCCCAAGGCACTTACAATAAATGTGGATTTGAAATTAATTTTCAAGGAATGCTAGGGTAATTGTGCGTGCACTGTGTTTAACATATAAGGCAATACACTTTTGGAAATGGCATGTATTAGTGGAATAAAGCCAGCCTGAGCCTGTGTATTGTTAAACTCCATTCAGAAGATAAAAATTATTGTATGATATTGGGCAAAGACATAATCTTTCCATTAATAAATTCCAATTTTTAAATGCCTTTCTACATTAGCTATAGAATTTATGCAACTAACAGTATCTGAATGAGAAAAATAAAACATTTTGCATTCTGTCACTGAATGACCTTGATAACCATAAGAGAAATTAGAAAATATGTTCTATATTTGTTACTGCAAATGTATTCTCTAAAGTATTACAGTAATCATTTTTAAGATCACAGTAATTTAACAGTTCCTCAGTTGTTCAAGTACTCTGGCCTTGGATGATTGCTTGAACCTTCACATACACATTACCTGTAAAGTCTTTTTAAACATTTTTAATACTTCAAACTCTTTATTTTCCTGAATATATGTTTAAAGGTAGTGTGGTTTATGAAAGGCCAGATGAAGATATTTCATAATCTTTCATCCAACAACTGAAGTAAAATGAAACTATGTCTAAAGACATAATGTTTATTCTTCATTTTTATGAAAATATTTTTATTTTCTTCTTCAACAAAAGAAAAAAGTGAGCTCTCACATTGAACAGGAAGTACCATTGTTTCACTCATAGGCTTGGACCTAGGAAATAAATTCTCCACCATTCGAGTTCATAACTCAATTCTTCTCAGTGCTAGAAATGGATGAACTTGTCTCTGTATTTCACTACAAAATCACTACAAACAGTGTACATCACTGCTGGCATCCTTGGGATACTACCATTCCCTTATGGGGAATTTACCCTACCTACCAACAATCTTTCTGATAGCTGTAATGTTTGGCAGAATGCTTTGGGAATTTTCAGTTCCTCTTTCCCATGTGTTTTTTCCTCCCACTCTCCGCCCCTTTCTGTAAGTTGATCTTGTGAAGCTACTCAAAGAAACGCCATTCCTCCCCAGACTTCCCCAGCTTCTTTGACCTAGAACATTGCAATCAGCTCCAATGTATCATGCAGACAATGAAATAATGTTACCTATAAAACTACTGGAGAAGCACAAAACCATCTCAGACATAAGGTTTTGGCTCCATTTATGGTCCCTGAAAGTGTCAGTCACAGTAGACACCATGGCCAGAACTCCCTCTCTCCCTCCTTTGTTCCCTGAGCTATTTCGAGTTCTTGGGTTCTTGGTCCCGTATGACGCAAACCTCTTCTTTACAAAACTGTTTCCTATGTAAGCCAATACCTGGTTTCTTTCTTCCTCAAATTTCTTTCTTCCCTTCAGTCAAGGTTCCCAGTCTCCCACCACTTGCACCTGTCTGCACACGGAGACCAGCAGCATTAGGCTGGAAGGACTTGTATCTGCACCGTTCATGGGTGTGTGTCTGCAGTATCTACAGAAAAGTGCATCTGTGGGACAGTCACAGGATGGTGCATGCATTGGATCACACCATTTCTCTCCTCATGAGATCTGATTTGTGAACCTCAGCTACTAGAAAGGAGCTCTTGGACATATCTGAGCCCTATCAAGGGGAAGACAGTTTCACACAGCTCAGAATGACATAATACTGCACTCTCAAATGACAAAAGCCAGTTCCTCTCTCCTAGTTATTGCAGGACTACAGGATTTCCTCATTGGCTCTAAAGATTCATCTTCCTTTCTCTACTGGAGTCTGTCCGCAAACCTGAGCAGATCTCCCACAGACTTTCTCTGAGTATAGGTGATTATGTATGTATTTTTATGTTTATAGGTGATATATAGAGTCTACACTTTCCCAGTGCCTTACATCCTTAAGCCCATCCTTTGCATCCACAGCAGAAAATGCAGGAAGTACTTCTTTCTTCTGAGCATTCACAATGAATTCAGAGCAAGACTTCCTCTGATTTCTGCCTGCCAAAGTATTGAGTACAGTCTAAAATTTCCCAGAAGTACTTCCAAAGGTTGTGCAAGGCTGTGATTCAGAGAAATGGTGCTGAACATCTATGTCAGAAAGTGAGATGTGCTCAGCTGTGTACATTGGCTCAGCTGTTATGCAGACACCTGGCAGATAGAGACCTTCAGCTGCCATCTGTGCTGCTTGTATTGTGCAATCACATCTCTGTAATCTAAGAGTAAAAATGGAGGGGAAGAAGTAGCAATAACTGTGGAGAAAGGAGAGAGCAGTAAGTTTCATATAACCTCTAATATCAAGAAGTGTAGGTCAGAGAGCAGTTGATTTTGCTTGCCACAAAAGCAATTTTCACAGTAGGTGATATACAAAATTATCCTAGACACATTCATTTTTTTTAGAATAATCGAGGAGAATTACACACACATAAAACTCGTCATATATAAGGCAGTAACAGTCATTATCAGAGGAACTGTCAGAAGCCTTCTTCCAAAGAATCCTTAAGAGACATCACAAGGAGTTGTTAGGTTTGTGTAATCTGCAGAGAGTAATAAATTTTGAGTGACACTATTGGTAGCTACTTTTTACAGCAGCACCTCTACTTGCTGATAACCATCCCTTACCTTCTCCCCTAAAATTAAGAAAAAAAAATTAGAGTGTCTACTGGCAAGAGGAGATTTTATTCTTTAATAGCTAGCTCTGTATCACATGGACAGGAGTACATCCCACACCAGAGATTTAAGATATGGGAAAGCAATAGTGCAGAAGCAATGTAGTACAGTGGTGGTCTCCTCATGCTTTTGGGGCTAAAAGGGAGGCAACCAAAGGCCCAACTAGACTGACAGTTCTTGCAGTTAACTTAATCTCTTCTTTACCTTCCCAGCCTTTCACAGAACTCCTCAGAGCTTTCCAAGTTGAGCTGGCTTCTCTCAATATTGAAAGGTTTTAGAAAGGGTCTATGTGGAATAAATGGGGTAAATTAGTAAATTCATTTATACAATGGCAATCATGCCTTCAGCTTTTGTAATTGGACTTTTGTTACCAGGCCTTTTCATATGTCTTTTCCTTAGAGGTAACCTCATGTCTGAGTGCTAAAGCAGTTCTCCTATAGACAGTCCTCTGCTCCCCAGATGTCAGGTACAGATTAGCTAAGAAATTATTTCTCCCTTAATTTTCATCTCTGTACCTCTGTGTTGGTTTCTGTATCTGGTTTTGATGAGGTTTAGATGGATTATATGTTTTTATTGTATTTAGAAACTTTTCTGAACAATATGCATATGTTAACCCAGAAACTAATGTATGCTAATATGAATATATATATATAATTTACTTTCACTCGTTTTTTACAAATTACATATGGCATCTACTCTTCAGACTAAACCCAAGCTCTTCCTACATTTCAGTACATTGAGTATGTAACGCAGTAAGATTACACTTCAACCTATTCTGCAATTCTACAAAACATTAAATAACATTTCATAATCTGTGATTGTTCTTTTTTTACATAGTTGCTAAGGTAACATGCTGGAGTTTGTGATTCAGTTTTATTCAGCTGACTGTTTATTACATTTTAAAAATAAAAGACTTATAACATTAAGTTGTATTTATTATTTCTATCACCTCTGCGATTCTCCATGGGTTTCTCTGTAAGAGACAAAGGCAGCCTGGTGTTTTGGACTTCCTTTTCTCAGAGCAGATGATGTAGGGGAAGGTAGGTAGCACTAGACAGTTCACTAAGTGGCTTATTGCTTTTCCAGATGACTCAGATGTTGGGGGAATTTATCATCTGTCAAATTTCCTTTGTTTTGCTAGTACATGCTTGTCCCTCCTGTATGATTACCCCAACATTTGGCGTCATTCTTTGCTGAAACCCCTCTCCTCATCCTATCCCCACCAGGAGAAGCAGCAAGCTATCCCTGCTGAAGTGTCTCCTATCTTACTGCTTCTCAGACAAGCTTGGGAAGCATCTCTATTGCATGCTAGGCCAAGCACAATCAGCTGGGAAGGTTTTGCTGTCCGTGCTTTTCACCTGCCATTTGTGCCTTCAGTTCCTTGTGTTCAAGGGTTTCTGTGTATGCAAGTATTTATTTTAATGATTCATTAATATTTTAAAACACAAACCTCTTGGAAACATAGAATTCCATCATTTATTTAGGAAGTCAGGTGAACATCAAATGTCTACAGATTGTAGTTTCACCACACGCAGATGATTCTGAAGATATAATTTTCAGGGTATCTCAGTTTTGAGGCTTAGGAAAGACCTTTCTCACCAATCACTTTAGTAACTCAGACTTGCTGCTTCCATTGAATTGGGAAAATAGTATGAAAGCATGAAGTGCTTATTAAGTTTAATGGTTTTGTTCACCTAGTCTACTGCTTTCCCATCTACCCTTTACTTGCAGAGGACTTAAAATAAGATAGAAGCTAAAGGAAGTACACTTACCCTGCTGTTGTCTATTTCGCTTTCATTAAGTAAGTTGGTGCACGGTTAACGCTCATTCTCAAAACCAGCCCATCATCTAAAAGTATTTACATAAGACTCTTTGCATTATATACCAACCTCTGCAACACGAGTATTAACTACTGACATCTGCCAAGGCTGACTAATAAGTGCTTTACAGTATCAATTCATCCCAAGCAAAAAGCATGTTTGAGTGCTGCAGTGCTCTTGTTAACACCAATAAGAAGTATCAGAGCTCATATGACACCTAGCAGAAATTAGTACTCACATTCAAAGAAAAGCTTTTGTTATTTTCCAGAGTATTATGTGGACTTTATTGAGATGACTGCATCTGACACCTGCTGTAATATAAAATGCAGCTATAATTAGCCAACTGATGCTCTCCACAGTTTAGGTCGAATCCCTTCTGTGGGAATTATGCTTTAAAATATTCAGAACTCCAAGTGGCTCTCATTACATTTAATTTTTACTTAGAATTAGGTGGTCTAGAAAAAAAATTTAGGATTGTAATAGCCCCCCGCTGAATGCCACACAGCAATGTGAAAACCCATAGATTTTTTTCCAAATAAAAAAATGAGAACAAGCAGACTACACTACAGCCTTCAATTGAAGTCTGGCTTTGCTTAATTGTACTTTTTGCACTCATCAGTCTCTCCTCTTCAGAGCAAGCTACAAAAATTGCCTGAATAGCCAAAGAAAAGTTTCCCACAGTCACTGGTCACAGAAAAACACCATTGTCCTTCCTCACAGTTTGATGGACAACATTTCTATAAATGGGTAGCCAGTCTGTCAATGGTACCCTTGCTGAAAAGGCAAAAGAAGAGAACAGATTCTGCCAATATCTGACAAAGCATGTTAACACATAATCAGGCATTCACTAGTCAGGCAGCTGCCCCTGGGACCTTCATAACACAGGTGCCTTTAAGCCATTTCCTATTCACAGATAAAGGAAACAAGCAGGAGATACCTGGGAAAGGAGCAGTCTATTGTCGCCTGTCAAATGTCCATCTTCTAGGCTGCCTATATAAAAACAGAAAGAGCACAAAAGAAACTTCAGCCTGAATTGCTAAATTATAAAACAGCAAAATACTCTCCAACTCCATAACTTTAATCTTCATTTAAATGACAATTTAAAAGGTTACTAAAGGAGCACCATGTCTTATAAGATGTACCTTCTTCATTCTTTTTCCTGCATCAAACTGAGCAAAAGATCAGTCGTGTCCCCAAGGCCAACAACTAGAATAAAGTCAGCAGTGGCTATCCCACTGTCACCTTCACACTCTGCAGCTTTGGTATGGTCTCTTCGTCACCCAGCTGAGGTTATTAAATTAATCTTTAAACTGAGGAAACTGGAACTTTCTGAGGGATCAGTTTACTGTGAATAAAAGTCGACTAAACTGCAGAAAAAGACTCTTGCCTTTTTTTTTTTTTAAACAACTTTAACTTAGTGAGCCTAACAAACAAGTGACATTTCACTGCCAATGTTATCTAAAGGCCACTGAGTAACCATTTTAGCAGTTAATAGATCAGGATAAGACAACAATTAGCTTTAAGTAGAGGAAAATATTTGTATTTTGTGATGATGCAAAAGATGTCTATTTCATACACCCAGCATATTAAATGCTAAAAACTATAGTCCTAAGCAGGTAGTCAGTTTATATTTAAGTAATTTTATTTCTTTTTCATGGTAATTTTAGTAGCACTGCTTGTGTGTTTAATGTTAAATACATGAAAAAGCTTTATCTAATTCTATGAAAGTTCTTGATGGAAGCAATTCACGGAAGCAATACCTAGAAAATGGTTTCAGGAGATCCATCACAATAACTGGAATTGCCCTGATTTTGTTGGGAAGCTTCTGCAGGTAATGCACCATCTTTGAGAACATAAATGGCTGCAGAGCAGTACAAAACACTTGAAGCAGAAGACGGAATATTGCATGGTATGAACAAATAAGTGTGCAAAACTGTTCTGTACACTTCCACACGAAACAGTATTGATGTCTTGCCTTCTCCTCAAGCAAGTTTCCCAAAGAGCCTAGTTATGATTTCTTGCAACTACAATTCTCTTAGCAGATCTACTCTTTCATACATTTTCTTTTATGTTTGTATATATACATATATATATATATACACACCTGAAATCTAAAACAGGAAAGTTTCTAAGTCTCCTGCAATAAAGTAATTCAAATGGAATTCACAGTAACAATGAAATTAAGAGGAAGTCAAGAATTAATAAGATTAAGGTAAAATTCAGTATGATAAAATGTAAACAAAAAGAAGATTTATGCTATTTTTTGCCATTTTTTCTTGGTCAGTTTTCAGAGTTCTGTACTATACGGTCTCCTAGCACTGCCCATACCTGTTCAGCTTAGCTACAGTGACCCTTCTCAACTTTCTAGAAGGCCTGCTTTTTCTC
This sequence comes from Irena cyanogastra, assembly GCA_013397155.1. Classification (NCBI taxonomy): domain Eukaryota; kingdom Metazoa; phylum Chordata; class Aves; order Passeriformes; family Irenidae; genus Irena; species Irena cyanogastra. The sequence goes on along the minus strand of VWZV01012926.1, from coordinate 592,578 downwards.
TGTTGAATCAGTTTCAGGTCATTATCAAATTTAAAACCTAGGCCCAGTCTTGCAAAGGCTTTTACCCACAGGCTTAGCTTTATTCACATGAATAGTCCTTTAGAATTCATTAGAGTGATTTGTGCACAAAGTAAGCAGGTGCACGACCAGCTTCACTGAAAGTTTGGGACCCAAACTTCATATTCCCTATTAACAAATGCCTCTTCTGCTTTAGAAAAATATTGACAGTGTAAAGATGAGTGTGATTCTTTGTTCATTTACTACAATACAAATAACTTTATAATTACTTCATATCCAAAAAGGGCATTATGCATTTACTTGTAGAGGAAGTAGAAGAATACTGTAGGTGGAATGAACACAGGAGGACATATCCAGAGAAGCTTACAGGATTCAGGGACCTATCTTACTTTGGCATATGGATTTATGAATTCTTTAAGGCTAATTTGAGAGGCTCAACACAACTACATAATACAGGCCCCTCATTTCAACTATTAGTCCACAAATATCATATCTAAACTAGATCTGGATCTGGTTTTTGAAGTCTGCCAGGGGCTGCCAGCATATGGAATGATCGATCAGACCAATAATGACAGATGTGGTCTATTTGATGATAACTGTCTAGCTACTGGGGTATAGAAATTTATAAGTTGAACTGTTGAAGCAGGAGATAAATTTAAATTTTAGCAATATAACTGTTCCACAGAAAAGGCTAAGAAGACTACAATATTTAGAAAAGGACTTGGCTCCCAGAGAAGCTATGTGAAAACCTTGTACACAGCACAACTGAAGAATCCTGTTTAAAATATTCGTAAGCATCCATCACTATTATTTATTTTAAAATAATAGTCAAATTATACTAATAAAGATGCAAGCTACAGCTTTTAAAATCAAGCACTCAGTAATCAAAGAACCCCAATAGTTAAATTTTCTCTGAAATAAATATGCTATATTCCTGTTTCCCTGTTAAATATAGATTTTCAAGTGTCCCGTTAAACTTGAGTTAAATATATAATACGTACAGCATGCACATATTAATGAAATGAAAAATTATTAATTTTTAGTATGTCTTCAGGTATGAATCCTTAATTTCACAATGCTTGTGTCAAATTACTGACAGTTTGTAAAAAGGGGAAACACTGTGATCATAGACACCTACTCTGCAAGGCACCCTTCTACATTTTTATGTGATAGTCTCACAAAAAAATGATAGGAAGGAGATTTATAATCAAATCTTTCAAAGTAGCTATAGAAGTCTAGAATTTTCAAACACAGAACAATTATAATAATGGTTCACTGACTTCCTAAGAAGAGCTGTTGAGTTAGGACTTGCAGAGGTCAGTTCTCAATCCTAAATTATATAAGTGAGCTGAAGGATTTTGTGCAGAGTGCTAATCATATTTGCAGAGGGCAGCAAAAGAAAGGGGGCAGGCAGGTATATAAAATTTAAATATGTAATAAAATTACTAAACAAAGACAATGAAAATAAAGACCAAAGTAAGGAAGAGCATGAAGCAGTATTAGAAAACCACAAGGGTAAAAAAATTCAGAAAGGAAGGGTCATGCATATATGTGCATGTCAGGATAAGGACACTAAACGGAATGCAGGCAACAGCATCTAGGAATGATCAAATTACTGCAAGTCACAAGTGTAAGATACTTATAGGTTTGTTGGTTTTCTTTTTTCTCTAACAGAAAATACATCAGGGCTGTATTTCTGCCAAGACATTTTCTACAAATTCCATTGCAATCCTGTCTGCACAGGGCTTTCTAAACTTTGATAAAGTGAAAGAAACACCAAAAGGTCAGCAGAGACATTTGCTTCGAAGGAATGCAGCTCCTATTGGAGAACCAGATTTGCAATTCAGAGCCTTATTTGAAGAAGTTAATAAGCACATGACTACATTTTAGGGATGCAGGCTGAGTTTTTTTCAGCTGGGCTAGTGCTTAAAATTAGGCATCAGCTTAAGTATCTTGTTGAACCAGGAACTTAGTCGGAGCAATGCCTTTCCTGGGTACTCTGGAAGCAACGGAAGTGAAGTGCCCTTAATTCTGAAATTAATGCTTGGAAAAATAAATAAAAGCTTTTATTTTGGAGGGACTTGGTCATTTCCTGTTTTAACCCTATTTAATGAGTATGATACTATCAATTTTCTTTTTATAACTGAGATAATTTAGCACAGCACTGATAATTAGAATATTAGGAAATACCACATTTACAGCAGGGTGTCAAACTGAACCATTCTCCTGGGGCTTTGGGCAGAATTCAGAGTATTGTTTTTATCTTTGAAGCTCCAAATTATTTCAGGTTGTTGTTTTTTTTTTTGTTTTCATTTTTTTTTCCTGAAGCATTGCCTCTTTTGCCTTTCTCTGTGCTAAAACTGACATAAGCAGAAGTACACAGCATGAGCTTTTCAATTCAGGAGAAAAATCTGCTTATACATTACACAGCCTCCTTAGCTCAGCACTTCACTCTTTGGCATAACAAACCTTAATGTTTGACTGGTACATTCTGCCAAGCAGCCACCTTTCTTTGGGTATTAGAGAGAAAATTAAAGTTTGCATTCAGAAATTATGGTACTGTAATATTCAGCAGAAGAAACAGTGCTAGCAATTATGACAGTGGTGATCAACGAAGAGAACTTGTGTCAATTTGCTGAGGTTTACTGCAATCCTAAATTGCTTAAAGGCACCTAGACTTGGAAAGAGGTGCATATGTTTATCATCTTACAAACAAAATAAAAAGAAGCAATAGTCCAAAACCAAAAGAAAATAGTTTTGTATTTCAAAATCATTTTACTCCAACCACAAGAGCTTAGTGGATTTACGCTTATATTTTTCAAGGTGGTTTCAGTGAGAGAGGCTTTTATATGCCTCAATGATCCATTCAGGGATCAAACTTGCAGAAGATTTAATATTATCGTGACAACTCTATCCCTGAATTTGAAAGCAACTCCAGATTACTCCCTCCCTTTTTTGTCATATTATTAAAATATTTGGACATTACTGCCAAGTTAGACATATTTAAATCTTCTGATTCCTCTTTCTAAACAAGTATCTCTATCACTGGCAATCCACTTCTTGGTAGTTTTCTATAAATTTATTCCAAATTACCAGTATCTTTCCAGCAATGACAGCCTCTAATATTTTATTGCTTTAGTGAATATGCCATGTAATTTCCTCTGTCTTTATAGAGGCCTGGATTTACTGTGGCTAGCTTCACTTCCAGAGGCAATTACAAGTGAATTTATTTTTACTGTGCACTACATCCAGCGAGCATATAATCATCTTCTGGAACCATTCTGCTCTGGTCTGTCTCTTCCATTAGATATGAAGGTTTAACATCTTTGCCTTGGCTGTATTTGCACATTTTTCTTCTTATGTTCATTTTCTCACAAACTCACATTTTTCTAATCTCTTAAATCACCTTGGATTATTTCTGTTCTGTTCATGTTTGTTTAGTGCATTGCATAATTTAATCTGCGAAACTTCAGGCAATACCAAATTTATTCAAGTAGCAGCTGCATCTCAGATCAAGGTCTTCTGAGACAGAGCAAGTAGGAAGAAAGTCTTTCCCAACAGGAATCATTACTGTTTCTCTAAGAGACATTTGCAAAGAACAGAAAAAAGGCCAAGATCCAGTTTCTCCTTAGTAAATAAAAGGTGGACATCAGCAGCTTTACTGACTACTTCATGGTCTTCTGCCTACTCTTCTTCTAAAGGAGCACTGAATGAATAATGGTGTATAACCCCCACATTCATCAAATCTCCCTTATATTTCCATGCATCTTTCTGATATTTATATGCTTATCTATTTATTTTTCATTTGAAATGTTTTTTACCCCAAAACAATCTCTGGCTGCAGGTAAAAATAACATGTTCAAAAGCAAAGGAAAGATCTTAGGTCTCTCAGTTAGGAAAGCTACAGGTACCCATTGCTAAAGTAGGACACATCTGCTCTGTCATTCTGGGAAAGCCGGAATCTATCAGGTAGCTGAGCACTCATTACTTGAAGTTAAAAATTGGTTCAAATGCCTGGACTTTTTCTGTCTCATCAGGTCTTTGGGAATTCATTCAGGGCAGACTGCTTCCTCCAACGCTGAGAAGCAACAAGCAGTGCCAGGTTGTTACATCTTTGCTCCAGATTCTGCTCTGGCCAGCAGATCACTGTGTTAGCGCAGCGTTGCAGTGCTGGTGGGGAAGAGGAAAGGGCAATGTATTTTCCTTTATTCTTGAAAGCTTCATGACTTGATCCAAATGACATTATTCCATTTTGCAGGGTTACTTCAGCTGTCTGTCCAGAGACAAAACTGCAAGAGGCAAAGTAGGTTGAAGCAGTCCTTGACCACAAGCTAGAATTGGTATAGTTGCACAGAAATGCAAAACAAAATTCACAAATTTTCTTAGCTGACTACCATATTCTGTGCATGTGTTCAAAACGTTATTTGACAAAAAACTGTGTGTTTTCAGGAATTAAGTAAATTTCTACGTCTTTCACAGCTTCTGTATCACGAACACATTCTGCCATAAGAATTTCTGAACCCAAATGAATGGTCCTCCTCAACTGAATCCAAGCAAATGCCATCTAGTCCACCCTAGATAAGATATTCTTGCAAAATGCAGACATCATGCAATATATTTGTAATCATTGAACACTGAAGTCCTCTTTGGAACTGATTTTTCTCTGGAACTGAGCAGAGCTTTCTGTGCTGGAGTCTCAAATGTTGTGGGTTGCTGGTGCAGAAAGCCTTATTTAGTTTATTTTCACTATATCAAGATACATCTTATCTGGAACAGAACCCCCAAAACATCAGCCAAATAAATTAATCTGCCTTTCTAATATTTTTATTTAAGAATGTTTTAACATTTGTATATACAACTGCACTCACCATTTTTCAATGGAATAAAAAATACTGGGTCAGGGAACAGAAAGAAGTGCGAAGATCAAAATGAGGCTATCAAAAGAAACATCAGGTAGGAAACCTTTGTAAGCATTTCTACTGTCTTAGGAAAGAAATTTACAAGTAAACTGTCATACAGGGAATAGAATTTTGCAACTCCCATAATCAAGAGTATTCTGACAAACTTTGTTGTCTGATTTAGAAATAACCAGAAGAGTCAAGGCTTTGAACAACGCGTATGAATGTAAAAAAAGTGAGGGCGTAACCAGAAAAGCACAGCTGAACCAAGGGCGGCAACGTGACGTACTGAAATAAGCACTGTTGGGCCTTCACCCGCGAAGGCGCACTCGGAGGACGCGCCAGGCCCGTGCCCGCGCTGGCAGCTCCCGGGAGGCGCGGCCGCAGCCGGGGCACAGGGAGAGCGGCGCCTGGCGGGAGCGCGCCCCCACAGCGGCCCCGGGAGCGCGCCCCCTGGCCGGGCCGGCGCGGCGGAGCCCCTCCATTGGCTCCGCGCCTGTCCATCAGCGCGCGGGGCGGGACCAGCGCCAGGTGTTCGTCATCGCGGGGCGACGGCGCGGCCGCGGTCCGGCCCGGTGTCATGGCGGCGGCGGTGGTGCCCAGTCCGCTCCCGCCCGGCGGCCGCACTCCGGAGATCGACCCTGCGGCGTCCGAGGTAGCGAGCAGCGCCCTGCGCT